>OY744568.1:5546454-5747894 GCA_963556235.1 Cryptophagus acutangulus
CATATTACCTTCACTAAATACTACTGATGTATCATCAGCAAACTGAGTTACAATTTGTTGTGTTGCATTAGGTAGATCATTTGTATACAAAATATACAAGAGAGGACCTAATATAGATCCCTGCGGAACTCCAAGCTTTATTTCTGATTTATTAGATTTAAAAGTTTTCCCAGTTTTTGAATCATATTCAACTATGTATTGACATCGTTTATGAAGATATGACTCAATTAGTTTTAAAGATACACCCCTAATTCCTAGATTCTCAAGTTTTGAAAGCAGAATATTATGCTTAACGCTATCAAATGCTTTTGACATGTCAACACACATTAAAACACTTAATTTTTTATCATTCAGAGATCTCACAATGTTGTCTAGTACTGTAAAGATAGCAAGTGTCGTTGATTTGCCCTTACGAAATCCATTCTGATTTTCAAGAATTAATTTATATTTTTCAAGAAAAATAATTATCCTTTTGTAAATAATTTTTTCAAATATTTTAGAAAAATTAGATAATAACGCAATTGGTCTAAAATTTTTAAGTTGATCCTTTTCTCCTTTTTTATATATTAATTTGATTTCAGCTATTTTAAGATCATCAGGAAAAGTACCTGTAGCAAAGGAGAGATTTATGCAGTGGACAAAAGCGGCCTTAATATGATAAGTGCCGAAGATTTAATAAGTTTGGAAGGAATTTCATCTTGACCAACAGTTCCAGTGTTACTCAATGAGACAATTGTATCATAAACTTCTGACTCATCAGTTGGATTCATAAACATTGAATTGGGATTTGAATTTTTAAGCAATGGAACATCATTTGTTAGATTTGGACATTGATTGATAAAAAACGAATTAATCTCATCTAGTGAAAGTTTAGGACCTTTTTCTACAATACTATCAAAAACGGTTACTGATTTATTATTTTTATTCTTGCCAGTGTATTGATTTACGAGATTCCATACGGCTTTTCCTTTATTTTTTGCATTATAAATGATCATTGAATTTGATATTTGTTTGGCTTTTTTTACAACATTTTTCAAGACATTAGAATATCGAGCATAGTATTCGTTTGTTACTTGGCCTTTTATTTTTAAAAGATTTAGTTTTTTTTTCGTTTTCGTAGATTTGATTATGCCTTTAGTAATCCAAGATTTATTTGATTTTCTTGTTGCGTTTTTTTGTTTCGAAAAAAAAGTTTCAAAATTCAATTTATATAAATAAATAAATCTTTGATAAGACAAATTTGCATCAGTAAAATAATAAATTTCATCCCAATTTAAATCGGCAAGAGATTTTAAATAATCATCTATTTTTAGAGTACTAAATATTCTCCTTTTAGCTGCAGTATCAATTTTTTTAAAGTTATTTTTATTTAGTATTTTAAAAACAAATGATTGACCAAAATGATCTGACAAACTAGAGTTTATAACTGTAGAGTTACAATCATTATCAAAATTTATAAATATGTTGTCAATAAGTGATTCAGAGTTTGAAGTGACATGAGTTGGTTGAAAAACTGTTTGATTAAAATTATACATGAAAACAAGATCTAAAAAAGTTTTGGCGTACTTATTACAATTTAACAAATTAATATTGAAGTCACCTCCTAGTATTATTTTATGATTACGAAACATTCTACTACATTTAACTAAAATTGATTCAAAATTTTTAAAAAATACATTTATATCACCTGCAGGTGATCTATATACGCACACAAAAACACATTTATTAGTTGAACATACACAAGCAGAACATTCCAAATGGAACTCTATACTTTCTGATTTTAGTTGCACAACTTCACTTATATTTCTCATGTTTTTATCAGTATAGATACAACACCCCCCATGTGAACGCTGTTGTCTACTATAGCAACTAACCAAGTTATAGTCTTTCAAATACACCAACTTTTCATCATTTGATGACATCCAATGCTCCGTAAAAAATAATACTTGCGGTTTACAAGATAATTCAGATGCAAATATTTCAATTGCTAATGTTTTATTTTTTATAGATTGTAAATTTTGATGAAATAAATGAAATAGTGAGTAAGTTGCATTAGTTGTTATTTTTTGTAACTCTTTTTTAATTTCCATACGAGGTTTACAAATTGGTTGCTTCGTTGATTGCTATTTATTATTCAAAAATTTATTTTTTTGCGATTCTTCAACCTTCTTGTAGCATGCACAACTTGTATCCCAAACTTCATGATTTGTTTTCAGTTTTAATTTAAGCTTACCATTAGCAGTTACACAATTTATGCATTTTTTAAAACTATTGATGCAATTTTCTGTTTTGTGATTTTCAGAACACTTTCCACAGATGATGTCCGTTACTTTACAGTCTGCACTTTTGTGTCCATATTTACAACATTTATAACACCTTAAAACTGCATAATCATCAAACACTTTGCATATGCTCCACCCAATATTTAAGGTTTTTTTTCTGCTGAAGACTTCATATGAATAATCATCCGTTTCTAAAATTAAGTTAAATCTGTTGTTATGACATTTAGTTTTATGCAAAATTTTTAATTTAGAGTTTTCAGTATCTAAATCATTTTGTTTATAGATTTTGTTCAATATTATATCATTTAATTCATCAGATTCAACTGATTCATCCACTTCATTACAATGTACACCAACCACTTTAATTCTGCGATTATATATTTTTGGTTTGACAGCTTCCAGTTTGTCACCCAGCTTTGAATTTATTGCATTTTCTACCAATTTGCGATTTTCATTTGAACTACAGTTCAAAACTAGACCACCTTGCTTTGAATTTCGTTGTACTTGCAGACCAATACCTAATTTCGAAGGACTAATTACAGTTTTAAGTTCATCAGTAATTTTGGTCGGATCTAGATTTTTTTTTGAATTGACAAACAGTAAGTTTTTTGCAACATTGCTATAACTAGGCTTAGAAAACATACTGTGTTGTCCAGGGCTAAAAAGACCGTCTTCAAATCGGCTTTTTATAAAGAATTAAATTCTGTAAATCCGGTCGCTGCGCAATTTCTAATTTCGCAAATTCGTCTTTCAAAATTAAAACCTAAGAGTCGTCGATACACCTTAAACGAAAAAAATTTAGCCCTTGCCATTTATAAGCATGGTGCTAAGTTTTATAAATTGTTTTCGCTTCTTTCTAGCGCAGCACGCTCACTGACGGCACTAGCCTAAAAAGAAGTAGTATATCGCAAATTTCTAAAATCATTATTTACAAAATCTACTGAAATTTTTCCAAAAAAACTTTCACACATTATGCATGTTCCCTATTAATACATTCATTCCGCACTCGATACTTACAAAATAATTGAAGATTTTTCACTACCAAGTTACGGTTCATTCTTTCAAAATCACTTATCTCGTCCAGTTTCTTAAATTCATTCTCAATCGAAGTATACTTGGTCTTTTCTTTATCCTGTCCTCCACCAAAATATTCCTCAGTACACTTAAGCCGCTGTTCTGTCTTTTGGATTTTAGCCTCATATTCCTTTTTCAATGAGTTAATCCCCATTTGCATAGCATTAGCTAATTTATTAAATTGATTGTTCTCATTGAATAAGTGATTAAATCTATCGCGTCCCGTTATATACTCATGGAATTCCCGTTCAATCGGTCGGTAGTACGGTTTTCGAATGTTTGTACCTTAAAATACCTTAAAAATTTCAAATTTGAAACAAATATTGTTTTTAATTAACAAAATATCTAAAAATGAAAGTTGTTTATTATGTTCAATTTCTATAGTAAATTTAATTTTAGGATGCACTGAATTAATAAAATATAAAAATTCAGATAAATCATCTAAAGAACCGTTAAACAGGGATAAAATGTCATCGACATATCTATTCAAATAACTCATTGTTTTATAATGAATATTCTAATGATTCAATATAAGAGATGTGGTACATTGATATTAAATTTATCATTTTGTTAGCTTCAAGCATATGTTCGTTTTGATTTTATATGAAATATAGGCTAAAATCAAATAGATTATTGTTTTATAATAAAAATATAGACTATTTAATTTGAGAAATATGTTGCATCCAATATAACAACAAATACTTACTTTCTACAACAAATACTTACAAAATATGTTGGTTTCAATTGTACAGTAGCGTGTGCTTATTTCAAATAAAAAATAAATTTACATTAAATACACCAAAAATTTAATTAAAATATATTAAACTTTTTTTTTAATAGTATTATAGATTCAATTGAAGCCATATTTACATTTCACATGAAATATTAAAAAGGGTTAGAAATAAAATTTCAGAAAATTTAAACACAAAATAAATTTTATTCAAAAATTCCTAATACAAGTATAAAAATATTATATCAAAAATTTGATATCGATACATAAAATTCATCAGATATTTGATGTGTAATGGTCGGCATGTCAACATAAAGGTTTTTAAAATTTAACACATCGATGTTATATTTGCCATGAATTATTTTGTAAGCCTTGTAATGACTACAATAGCATTTAATATTTAAACAATTACCCAAAAAAAAAAAATACATTTGAATCGGAAATCTTTACAAGAATATGGAGTATCTGGGAAAACTCAGGAGTAACATCATCAAACCAACCTTTTAAAACTATACTTTTAGGTTTCATTCCATTAACATCTAACCATGATGTACAATAAAACTCGTTAAAGTCCAAGGAACAACTTTTAAGAACAATATTATCAATAGTATTTAATAATAATAATAATAATAATAATAATAAATTGGCTTTATTGAAGTAAAATTACACAAATTTTACAATTTTATTTAGGCGAAGTCTAGCCAAAGGCTACTCTACTTAACCTAATATTTTGAAATACAAGAGACAAGAGATTTATTTTAGAAATTATTAATTATTATGGTGAGTATGAACAATGTCGAATGAGCAGTAGTTATTTAAGTTCGAAACAAAGCACATAATGCTTACAGCATAACTGATTTGTATAGGAGTTAACATAAAAATAACATTTTCAGCTTCTTCTTAAACATATTTACACTTAGATTTTTAATACTATCATCTATAGTGTTGTAAACTGTTACAGCGTTGAAAGTGAAAGAGCGTCTAAACATGGCTGACTTAAAATGTGGCAAAGCTAGTTTGCTACCATATCTGAGGTCTACATTGTGCAAATCTTTTCTAAAGTGAACTTTATCCCTTAGGTACGAAGGGGAGTTGCTTGAGAGAATTTTGTAGACGTTAACAGCAATATAAAACTTGCTGGACTGTTTCATTTTCAGCCAACCTAGTTCCTTTAACTTCAGGGATATATGATCAAATTTTCTGATTTTAAATATAATTCTACAGCAATTATTTTGAATTTTTTGTAGTCGGTATAAAGTATAACTGTCTAAGCAAGGGATGTAACAGATACTACAATAATCAATCATGGGCAATATAAGTGTTTCGCATAGTTTTTTTCTTAACTTAAAATTGATAATGCTTATGTTTCTGTAGAAAGTTTTTAATAAGTTATATGCTTTTTTATTAAGTTGAGATACATGATCAGAAAATCTGAGATCTTCGTCGAAAATTAAGCCTAGGTTTTTAACTTTATGTTGTATTAGAAGAAGTTCATCATTGATGTAGATTTTTAAATTTCAATTTATAAATGCCCGTTGATTTTTTGAAGAGAAGCAAATAAGTAAGCATTTAGATGGATTCAGTTTTAAGTTGTTCTGTTCTGAATATACTGAGATTGAGTGTAAGTCAGAGTTAATTTTGTTACAAGCTTCTTCAATTTTAGACGGAGAAAAAGAACTGGGTACAGTAACTGGGTGTCGTCGGCATAGCCCTGATCATTGCTGTATTTAACACAATTGAACATGTCCGCTGTATATACAAAAAATAGAATGGGTCCGAAAACCGAGCCTTGAGGTACTCCGGAAGATATGCTACAGGTATTTGAGTGCATTTCATCGACAGTTACCATATGAGACCTGCCTTTCAGGTATGACGTAAAAAAGTTTTGCGAAATTAAATCGAAGCCATAGTATTCTAATTTAGCAATTAGCAAATCGTGATCTAAGGTATCGAACGCTTTGGAAAAATCAAGGAGTACTAGAGATGTGGTTAGACCTTTGTCTAATGATAAAAAAATATTGTCAGATACATTAAGTAAGGCAGATGTTGTGGAGTGATCTTTCCTGAATCCAGATTGTGTTTCTGGAATTATTTTGTTGTTGATGAAATAGTTATATAACTGAGGTTGTAAAAAAATTTCCATGATTTTTGCTAAAGTAGGTATTATTGCAATGGGTCTTAAGTCGGAAAATGTGCTAGGTATTTTTACCTTAGGGAGGGGTTTAACCAGCGATAATTTCCACTTTTCAGGAAAATAACCTGTTTCCAAACAGCAATTAATAATATGTGTTATATATTTTCCGAGAGTTGGGCAGCAGAGTTGTAACATTTTTGCACTGATACCGTCGCAACCGACTGCATTTGACTTAAGACTCATAATTATTTCGCAAATTTCTTCTACAGTGGCCAAGTTGAATACGAAAGATAAATCATTTTTATACTTATTATTTTTGTAAGTCCTAACAGTATTTTTACAGTTGTTGGGAGGGCTGAAAGTAGAACTAAAATAATTGTTAATAGCGTTTGGATTTTTTAGGTTTAGAGGGATATCATAGTTTTTCTTTGATCTAATATTTAGATTATTAACAGCATTCTACAATTCTTTCTTGTTAACGCTACTTTGGACTGAGGACAGATAGGCCGCTTTCTCACGTCTGACTGAACTGACAACCAGGTTACGCAGTTGAACGTAGTTGTTCCAGTTATATGTGCATTTTGATTTTTTATAAGTTATTAGGGCCTTATTTCGATCTCTCATCATTAGCTTAATCGAGTTAGTTAGCCAGGGAGCATAGGGTTTGGTTATACGAGATGTTTTAAAAGGGGCATATTTGTCAAATAGGTAGATAACATTTTCGGAGAGAATATTAATTTTATTATTTAAGTTATAAGTGTAAAGAATCGAATCCAATATATAGAGCTCAATTCTGATACGAAGTCGATATGCGAGAAGTAGCGATAATCTCTGTAAGTAATATTCTTAGGTATTTGACGGGAGATTGATAAATTAAGATCACAAAAAACAACGTTATGATCCGACACCGAGTTCGAACTTAAGGTGCCAGATGAATTAATAAGATCAGCGTTATTAAAAAATATAACATCAATGATTTTTTCAGTAGAGGCAGTAATACGCGTTGGATCTGACACATATTGAATGAATCCGAAAAATTGAAAGCATTCCATAACAGGATTATTAGAAAAATGATCTACATTTACATCACCCATAAACGAAACATTGTCATACTGTGGAACAACAAACGATAAAATATCATCAATATGCTTAATAAAGGAACCAAGAAGGCTATTTGGTGCTCGGTAAAATCCACAAACCAGCAAGTTAATCTTGCGAAACTTCACATTTACAAAAATGTGTTCGACGCCTTCCATATTACTAAACTCTCTCAGCACCTCTGTCCCCTCGATACTTTTGTCGATATAAATACCTACACCTTCTCTACCCAAGCGATCACTTCTAAACAAATTAAAATTGGGTATACTCACAATATCTGAATCCACATTCTCGTTCAGCCACGTTTCAGAGACGCAAAATACTTTAAAATTATTGTTAGTCACTAAATTGCAAAATATATCAAAATTAGTAAAAAGAGATCTAACATTTAAGTGGCCTATTTTAACATTTTTGGAAATTAAATTAGTCATAGGTTGTTTTGCTTTGTATTGAATCTAATTTGTATTTGCGGACCGGACACTGTAAATCAGAAGCACAATGATTAGTAAAGAAATTTGACTTAAATTTTTTATTTGCGTTTACACAATTCACGCACAGATGTTGTTCCGATGTACAATCCTTTTTTTTTTCATGGGCTCCAGCACATATTGGGCATGTGAATGACTCCGCTTTGCAAGCTTTCTGATAGTGACCATAATTATTGCATTTATAACAGCGAGAAAGGCTAAAATGCTCTTTGACCGAACATCTTTTCCATCCAATATACAAAAAAACCTCTTTTTATAATACTCTTGAAAATAGCAGGAGAAGCCTCTAATATTAAATTAAATGATTTATTAAACTTTAGTTTGGTTATAATTTTTAAGTCATCAATAGTAGCATTTAAATTATTATAAGAATTGATTACAGAGGTAAGATCGGAATTTTCTGCATCTGCATCAACATTGAATACAATTATTCGGGGGTTAAACTTTTTAGGTTCCGAAATATTGTACGATAGACCGACAGTTTCCGTTATTTGATTTGTATATGAATCCAAATTGAATTTCATCATTCATTTCTTTATTTGATAAGAATCTGTAACAATACTTAAATTGAATGCGCGTTGCTAATGTTAATGGAAGATTTTATCGACTTCTGATAATATTCGCACATGATTTTAAGTCCTTATGTTTTGCTTCGAATCTCATGCAGGATATATTAGAAAGAGGGCCAATTTTAGAAATTACTCTTGGATAATGAACTAACATATGATGTTTAGGCTTCAAATGACTGTCAAATAATTGTAAATATAATGAATGGTATTCTTCAATCAACGTTTTTAACAAATTTAAGTTGCCGACCACAGTGGACGTGAGGTGCAGACACCGACTCGCAATCTGTTGGTCCCGGGTTCAAATCCCGGTGAAGAGCAAGAGGCGTTGTGAGATATTTCTCACAACGGGGGAAAAGTTAAATGTTTGTTGTGTAGGCGAAAAGGCGAAAGCCAACCGCCTTGCCCCAGAGGGCTAAATCCTAAAAAAAAAAAAAAAAAAAAAAAAAAAAAAAAAAAAAAAAAAAAAAAAAAAAATTAAGTTATTATGAGAAATTGTGTTTGAAGTTAAAATATCCGTAATATCAAGCAACTTTAAGTAAAAAATCCCTACTTTATTTACTTCAGGAACCAAATCGCCAATTATAAACCTAAAATTTCGAACTAAACATAACATTTCAGAAGCCGAAAAAATGATGCTGCCTTTAGCCAAATGATCTTTTGTTATAGATGGTGGAATGTTTTTTTCAAAACATTTGTACGTAAAATATTTGACTCTCTCATTGAGTTTATTTATAGTGAATATTTTATCTTTGATAAAAGATTTAATTATCAGAGCCATATCATAACGAAAAATACCCTCAAAAAGGTTATGCATTATATCACAAACCAAATTCTCGTACATATGAAAGTTTTCTAACTGATGCCAAATGCAGTTTTCTTTAAGCCCTATTTTTTCAGTTAAATGGTGAGTGTAGTCTTGTTTTAAACGAATAGATTCCACATTTTCTTTTACTTGAGTCGCTGTTACTGTTTTGTGTTCTGTACAAAATCTACAGTAATAGTTAGCAGAAAAACTTTCGACGCATCCTAAAATTGAGTGTAACCCCAAATTATCACCAATTATACCAATTAACGAAAAATACACAGTTTGTGGTCCCTTATCAGTACTAATAAAAATCCCATTTTCTTAAAGCATTTTAATTTCATTTATAATAACATCAAATGTTGCTTTATTTCCGAAAATTACTCTATCGTAACTATAAAATAATAGCAGCAAAAATATATTTTCTAATTTTGTGGCAAACTGTGGCGGCAAAGTAGCAATTGAAAAATATACAGCCCCAATTTTATAATATCCAGAATGGCTGCCCAACGGGTTCCCAACTTCAAAATCGTCAAAATACAATATAACTGGCAAAACTATTTTACCTAATTTTCTATATTTTTCCACAAAGATCCATGCACAACATTACCGAGGCACCCAGTACTTTCGGAGTTTGAATCAATCAATTTTTTTGATAATTTAAGATAGTATTAAACACATTCGGAAGTTCTAAAAACAATTTTAAAATTTGACCCATTGAGACAAAATAAACGGTTTTATTTTTTAATGCCAACGAAACTTCATTATTTTTACGTTTTTGTTCTGGTAGAACACCAATTATATCGACAGGAACCACAAACATTTCTGAATTTTTTAAAAATTGGAATCTTTTGTATTCTGTTCTTAATGAAGCAAAAGGGAACTCCATTATGTCAAGCATTGCCATGCATGTTATTTGTAGATCAGGTGATAAACTGTTGTTGCAAGCAATTTTAAATAAATCTTTTAGTGTATGAATTAAGTTTGAGACAAAAATTTCAGTTAATGTTAAAATAGTTTGTATTACACTTTGAGTCAACGTTAGTTTGTCATACAATGCGCCGCATTAGTGTGACGTATTTTTTGTTGGAGTATACCTGACTTCTGGGTCAAACAAATAATACGCTGTATTAGTGATGACGTAGTATCGGTTTTTTGTTGGAGTAAAACTGACTATTGAGTGAAACAAATAACTGTCAATAGGAAGTGTCAATAGTATCAACCTACATAGAACATCCATATTCATGTTTTAAAAGGGTTTATGTTTAGCTTAAAGATGTCTGCTTGCTAAATTGGCATAAGATAAGTAAATCAATTGCTATTGATTATTTTGTTAATGCTTTTATTCTCGTTTTTATTTTTAATTTTAATTTGTCGACCCATTCGACCTAGGTTGATTTTAGATCTAGTTGTTTGTTTGACCCAGAAGTAAGATTCACTCCAATAAAAAATACGTCACACTAATGCAGCGCATTATATCGAAAATCGCACCATACTAATTTACGACCAATAGAAACGTTGCATTTGAATAAATTACCATGGTAACAACAAAATTTTTCGGAAATTTTATCTTACTACACCAAGCAGTAGAAAATTTCAGCGGAAATTTTTATGTCAAAACAAATGTCAAAATAAATATTTTTGTAAATTATAATTTAATTAGAACTAGATACAAAAAAAAAATAAGTAAACTAAAAAAATTAAACAGACTCCAGACTGAAGATTTGCTTCGTTTAGTATTGTTTGGTACCGTATCTTCCACAGCTTTATCTATTGTATCCAATGACTGTTTTCCAAACCGCGACATTTTTTACTTTAACAGATTCAGTATTTTGTTTTCAACAATCGGTGCTTAGATACGCAATTCTATTGCAACTTGATTAAAAAATAACAAAAACTTTTTTGAATTTTGATCAATTTTTGTAAGTGTATTGGTGCGATTTTCTTACCGAATCTGCACTCGAGCATGAATTCATATCCTGGAAATTTTTTATCGTGCATTCCAACAACGTAATCGGGCCCTCGTGTTCCACTCGGGCCGATTAATACATTGTTGAAATGCACTCAAAAAAATTTCCGGATAGAATTCATGCTCTTGTGAGATTACAAGTGAAAATTCTTACATCGAATGCGTCGACCGTCGAACTCCGTCTGACATTTGAAAATTGGAACCATTTTGCTGTCAGTCGCGTATTCCTGATCGTTTTTTAATTGCTTTTCAAAAAGTATAATTGTAATAAAAGTTTCTTCATTTTCATTCGTATTAGTGCGTATTAGTGCGGGTATCATTGTTACATTTTATTTAGTCGCGTCTGTAACTTTAATATTAAACATGCAATTTATACCTAGTAATTTACAGCAGCTTGTTAAAATGGGTAATTGTTGGGTGGATAGTTGTAAGCACTATAGTATTCGTAATAAGTGCAGCTTTTTTTTTGTTTCCTAAGGATATTAAAATAAAAAATACATGGAAGGATATGTTAAGGTAAAATTAAAAAAAAAACATCCGCACTATTTACTTATTATTACGTTTACTTACTATGATTTGATTTGATTTTTTTAGAGGAAATAAGTAGTAGTAAGGGGATACTATAGGCAGACAGGGGGCGGTCCCACTGGCGCCAGCTAACTCCGCCCCCTTTAGGACCGCTCCCCATTTGAGCTACTGTCATTCTATCCCCGCCCCCAACTCCGCCTCATCCTCCGCCTCCGCCTTAGGTTCCGCTTTAGGTTCCGCCAAAGATTTCGCCTCCGCCTTAGGTTCGGCTCCACCTTAGGTTCCGCCTCTGCCTTAGGTTCCACCATTACCAGCACCTTAGGTTCTTAATTGGTGTTTTGGGAGCCATTTTGTCGAGGGTAATAAAGTTTGTGAGACCACTCGATTGGTTCCTTATGGGAATCATCATTGTGGTTCTTGACCAATGAGGTGTGTTTTTTGGGAACCATTATTCTTGCGAATAAGGATAGGTACGGGTAAAAAATAAAACAACTGAATATGTTGACATACAAATTTAATATATAATGTGAACTTAAACTCAAATTACATTTACATTTAAATTACATTTACATTTGTTATATAATAAAAATACATTTGATAATGAACAATGACAATAATTAGAATTATGAAACATACATTTCGGCTTAGTGTTAGGTAATTTAAAATTTGGTACATCAGTAAAATCTTCAAAATTAACAACATTTTTATTTTTAAATATTTGTTTAAGAAAATCATACTTTTGATTACCTTTTACAATTATGGTATCAGCATTTTTTGTAGTAAAATGTAACAGTTCTGATATCTTGTTGTAATCGATGTAACCGTCACTCCAACGGATTCCGTGGTAGTTTTTCTCCAACCAAATTGCTTGTTTTCTTTCATCGTCATTTAGCAGATTAAATTTTATAGGTGGTTTGAATAGAAAATGTGCCACAGAATTTCCATTAAAAACACTTACTTCTTTTGGAATAAAATTACATTTTTTATTATTAAATTTAACAAAGCCTTGCATATCAACATGAACTACTTTCATGATGTCTATTGAAAATATAAGTATAAATTTAAAAATTACTCCAATATATATAAAAATAATATAAAAATCATATAGATAATTGTAATAAAATCACTAAAATTAAAAATAATAAGTGAAAAAAACTAAAACTAAAAATATTAAGTAAAAAAACTAAAAATAATAAGTAAAAAAACTAAAATTTAAAATAATAAGTAAAAACTATGATGATAAAAAAACTTAAATATTACGCTTTTAATCTTTTGTAACCATATGGATACGAATCGTAATTATCAGTACATTGTCTCTTCAAATACACGGGTTTTATAATTTTTGATTGTGATGTTATAGTTGCCACTCGAAATGGTTTGACGCGAACAATTTTGTTTGGAATGGTTAGTTCAATTTGATTTTTCACACATTTCTCACCGTTGATTCTACGTTGTTCTTCGGAAACCACTAAATGAGAGAAGGTGTTAAAGTTAATTGTTGATTGATTTCCGGAGTTTAGAGATATCTGTAAAAACAAAGAGAAAAAAAATGTTACTTATTAGTAATAAACTAGAAATAAATAAAAAAAATTACCCCTTTAATTTTTAGAATAGTATTTAAAATTTTAATTCCATCTGTAACTTCGAATGCATATGATTTTGGACCACATGAATAAAATTTAGAAATGTATGCATTGGAGCCATATGATTCTAATTCATTGGTCATCATACCAAGAAAATTACCAGTTTCAGGTAACCAATCACCAGATTTGTGTGTAAATATTATTGAATCAGTATCATAGTATAGTATTCTGTTAGATAAAGGTTTTAAGTATTTATAGAGATGAAGTCGTGCCAAACATGTTGTATATGCAGCGATGGGTACATTGACGCACTTATGAGGCACAGTCGTTTCACTAATTGATGAATAGGTAACCATAACCTTTTCTTCACAGATTAACAATGTAGAATGTATTTTCATACCAGGATTATGTAAATAATTTAATAATTGTTCATACGTATTGCAGAATTCAACTTGCGTGAAAATATCCCTCATTCCAAATTTTCCCCATAATGCAGTTAATTGTAATTTTGATACGGCACGTAGTCCTGGATTATATCCTATTTTTTGGGTATCCAGCATAACACCTTCCTTCACATAATATTCATTTAAATATTTTTGTTTCTCATGAATATCTTCAGTGTTAGACGGCCATCCAGATGTTTCTTGTTTCATTTTAAGAAATTTATTTACATATTCAGTAAATAGTCCACCAGATTTTGTCTCACAATTGTATTGCTCAATGTCGTATTGCCAAAATTCGAAAGTTTTTAGTAATTTATATCCTTCTTTTAGAGAAACGATTATTTCATCTATTACCCATGTACCAGTCAACATTCGCTCTTCATCTTTATGATTACATGCGTTTATATTATGTGTAGCACATGTATAACATAATGCAAATATTAATTTTCCGTTTATTCTTAATGGTAACACCGGGATTCTTAAATTACGTGGCGGCAAAACAGAACATTTTATAATACCATTCAATTTATCATTTAATGTAGGGCAATCTTCGCCTATGTAAATTTTTGGATGACCTATAGTATATTTACCGTACTTATTTATGTATGGATATAATGAACAAACATTGTAATAAAATATTTTTTCATCATTTTCGCAAATATATAATGATTTAATAGTTTCTACGCGACCTCCATAAAATGCATCTCGCGGGTTTAATGGTTCAACCGGTAAATTTTGCGTATTAACAAATTTTTTTAGATCAGCATTATCTAGTAACATTTTATTAAATTTACATTCCCACATTTCTTCAAGTTGATATCCCGCTTTTCTATACATCTCGATTTTATTTATTGTGTTTTCGTACCGAATTTCAAACGTATCATTATATTTTAATATTTCAACATCCCGATTATTTGGAAAGCAAGATTTGCAACCATGAAAAAAACAACCTTGAAATTCAAAAATTGTATTATTAGTTTCACAATACCCATCTACTTTACGGCCAAGAATTCGCCTTTCTTTACCATTTTTGGTAGAAATTATTCGTATATTTCTTGTATGTTCAATAAATTTGAGCCACAATAATGACTTAAACGAAAATTTATCACTTTTTCTATATCCACCATGTGGCATTATACCAATGGTATTTTGTATAAGATAATTTTGTCTAAATACGTACATGCAACTGCTTGCAATTGTAATGCATTTACGAAACACATCTACATTATTTTCATTTAAAAAAAGTTTTCTAAATTTTCTACATGTGGATTTTAAAATGGTAACATCGTTTATACAATACTTAATTAACTCGTTTTTAAAATTAAAAGTGTAATTTGATTGATGTAAATTTTCATACCAAATATTGAAAGTTTTTTTTTCATTTATTGACATTGATTCACAACCATAAAATTTCTTATCTGGTAAAGTTCCATTATATTCTAAATTTTCCATTTTATTAAAAAAATGAGGAAAGTATCTTTTTTCTAATCCATCAATATTGAAGGTTTTTGGTAACTTTGAAAGAGCCATTGGAAAAAAATTTAAAGAATCAATAAATTTAACACCCGATTGAAGTTCAATAAGTAAAATTTTATTACCATTCATTAAAACTTTTGGTATGTATTCTAACTCGTTCAATATATACTTTAAAATAAATTGGCCATCGTATGATTTAAAATTATGTGCAAACACAATTACTTCTTTAAAAATTTGTCTTGGTAATTTACACAAATAGTCCATAAAATATTTTACAGGGTGATTTTGATAAAATATGTGTTGACGTATACCACACATATTACATATATTTGTAACATCTTCAAAGCACTTATAACAACATTGTTGTGCTACACATAGAATTGGTACATGTTCAAATAAATTGTTTTTTGTTTCATTTTTTATAGACAATTTCTGCGTACATTCTAAATCAAAGAAAACATATAGTGTGTTATCTGAAAAAGAATGTCTGTTGATTTTAATTTTTTGCATGTAGCACAAATGATTTGAATCTACATGCTTTTTACAAATTTTACAAAAAATAAAATTGCATTTATGTCTATTTTCACTATCTACTCTATAGACTTTTCTACATTCTTTACAATATTTGATACCCTCACAAATAGTTGTACCATTTGAAAAATATTTTTGGGTTATGTGTATACTGTAACATTCATCACCATAAAAATTTCGGTTACATAAATTACAAAAGACAATTTTATCGGAAGAATTGTGTTCTTTATAACATTTTGTACAAGCTATTAAACAACGATGACGACCGTGTTGATTATAACTTATGTTACAACTTCTACAATAATAACCAGTATTAGTAAAACCTGTAATTTTTGTAATTAAATTGTAATGATTAATTTCCCCCGAGTAAACAATATCGATGTGTTTAGCATTTACATTACTTGATTGACCTTTAAATAATATTACTTTTGATGTAATCCCTGAAAATACAGTTATTATAAATTGGTCTTTTAAATAATTTTGAAATTTTATAATGGTTTCCAAAGTTGCTCCATTTTCATTTATTTCGATTTCAGATTTTGTACATAAATCTAATGCACAAGATTTCTGTAAACTTTCATTTTTACGCATTTTAATGAATTTAATTTTATCGGTATGATTAGTAATACCTAGTACTAATAAACGAACAAAACACAAATTATCGGAATTTTGAACCACTACAATACATCGTTTTTTTAAGCAATATTCGGTAAATGGTAAAAAAATATTTTTTAACTTACCACGTCCTATAGGTGTTTTAGTATAACAAAAATTTACTAGCAATGGTGAAGAATGGGGCCCACAATAAATTCGTTGTTACTTTGAACAATCTTCGTTAAAGCATTAAATATAACATCGGATGTCAAATTTATGGCATTTCTATAAGACATTCCTACAGGTCTATCTGGTGAACTAACAGAAGAAATTTCCAAACATACTTTGTCGTGGTCTTCTACGCCGTATCGATTTTTCAAATATTGTAGAAGCTCGTCAAATGTTGATTGAATCCATTCGTTTAATGTTTGTGAAGATAAGTCGGGATGTAGGGATACCGAAACTTGTGTCCACCCCGAGTGAAAACGTCTACTTATATTTTCCGAAACACTTAGCACTTTAAAATTACGATTCTCCATATTTATTTTAGTTGTTGATACTAATCGCTAGATCAACAGAATTCCCGACATCCGCAATTATAGTTACAAAAGTTGAATCAAAAAGATCCAACTGCTCATCGGATATTTCTTCAGAGACACGTTTTGGCAGATACACTGATTTGTAGCCCTCTTCCAAATCAGCAATCACGGTTCGCCCATATCTTGTTGTGATGGACCGTAGTTTATCAATTTTATATTTCTTCCCTTTATCAAGGGACTTGACACCGTTTCACGAATTTTTAATGAACTGTTTATTTTATTAAATAATTCTTGGGACATTGTTACTGTAGTATGTACGGCGTATGTAATATTAACACTAGTTACGTATAGAAAATCCTTGCCTATTTATACATAGTTCAATAAAAATGCAAGATACTTTTACATTGTAATTTATTTTAAGCGAATCATAACTAGCTAAAAAAGATTCGCCTACTCATACGTCTATTGTTATTGTTTCCCACATATATATTCTGTAAAAATCTATTCCTTACATACAATAACATTTAATGCATAAAACCACTTTCAAATAAAAATGCTTCACCTACTCATACGTCTATTGTTATTGTTTCCCACATATATATTCTGTAAAAATCTATTCCTTACATACAATAACATTTAATGCATAAAACCACTTTCAAATAAAAAAGCTTCGCCTACTCATACGTCTATTGTAAGTAATAAACGTGTTAGTACTTGCAGAATATAATTGTCCACGCTTAACCTTGACCGTGCCAAGGTTAAGGTGCAGGCGAGATGCTAGAAGTGGCACCGTAAGTCCACCATATTGCGCGGAAACAGAACGTTTAGAAACTCTAAATTATAGTAAAAATATCTGAATGTACCTTATATATAGGAATATTTAATTTTATTTTTGGTAAAACAGTAAAACACTGCTTTAAAAATCCAATACATATGTCATTGAACATGACGTGCATTGTGTTGTGATTTTACATCAACCTGTTGCGGTTATATTCGTGTGATTGTTAATGTAATTAACTCGTAATTAATTAGGATTGTATTGTTAAAAAAAGTTTATCTTGTATTCTATGATAAAAAATGTACATCAAGACGAATAAATATTAGACTCTTTGGTATGAGTATGAACTTGACAATGTGTAATCAAATAATAAATAATATAATAACAAATCGATTTCTATTGTATTTATATTTGGTATTTATTTTACTTTGTATTTATATTTTGTATATTGTATATTTTGTTGATGTTATTAAAAAAAACCATAAAAAAAACTATGTTTTTGTTATATTTTATTGTTAAACTCCCAAACTAACAACTAAATACAGATACAGATTATGATGGAATGATAGTCGACCGTTGCCATCTAATGTAGTTTTCACTTTTTTACTTAGATGTAGATGTTTTGTGGTCTCCACGCTTCCGGTAGGGGTTATATCGCATGTTGTCTCTCAGGACTCTCTGGAGGGCCATTCGCTCCTTCATTATATTGTTCCAACTCGGATCCAGGTCCAATGACCAATCCTCATCGCAGTGGACTTCTTTTGGCGGATTTGGTAGTTGATTGTCGCTCAGCTGGATCCAGTCGAGCTGAGCCATTAATTTGTCCATGTCTTGATTTGGATCCGGTTTGGATTCCGGGCGGTTTGCACACTTCCTTCTGTGAGCTGCCATACGATATGGTAGCACTTTATGATTGGGATTATATTCACATTCGATTAGTTCGTCCATGGCTCAGTTGGAACTTAATTTGAGTCTATCTTGTCTGTCTTTATATACAATGTTAATGTTTTTTGTTTTGGTTTTCCGTGTGTAATTATTCGTCGTCTTTCTATTGTGTGCATATTATATCTTAAATTACAATTCAACATTGCACAAATAACAATACATCTTTGCAGGTGGTGGTCCGTCAGGGGCGTCGCCTTCTTGTGAAAAGTAATGCTGTAGACATGGTAATTTTTTTTGCAGGTTTTCGTTATTTTTGTAGGATACAGTTCCCACACGTCTAGTAATTCTGTTGATCTTGCACACTCAAGTATATATTGTAACGGAAAGTATTTATTTTAAATCGTTAGTATTTATTTTATATAATGGAACACCATGAACACTATGAAGTAAAATTACTTCACCAATTTTGTCTTGTACATGTGACATATTCTTTGTAGACTAACTTAAATTGTAGATTCAGCGTATAGTTATACTGTAGTCATATTTTTTTCAACAAGTAAATTTCTATTTGAGTTAAAATCTTAGATCATGGAAGACTAGATTGCTAAAAGAGAGAAATTTCCAATCGGCTCAAGTAGAGTGAGATGAAATCAGTTAACTCCGCCCCATGATACTGACTCCGCCTTTATACCATTCACTTCCGGGCGCGTATTTTAAATTTCAAATATTATTAAATATTATCTGCAATTTATTGTTGTATATTTATTTAATTTTGAACACATTATAAAAAATCTCTAAATGCATTTCTGCGGTACTTCTTTCGTAATTATATTATTAAACAAAGTGAGAATATAAAAAAAGTGCTTTCAAATTTATTGAAGGTATGCTGCCGGTTTTCAGAGTACGTCTGGTGCTGTTGTGTATTGAAATTTCAAAACAACATTCTTGAAAGTGATGCCCACAAATTTTAGTAAACTTTGTGATCTTTGACGGTTCTATTCCTATGATATTACACCATTGCTCTGCTTTCACATTGTTTCTTGGAAACCTAAACAAAAATACGAATATAGTAAGCCAGTCATGGCAAAACAAATTACTTACTTATGATAAGAAAGGCCACTTTTAGATTTACACAGAATGCAAAACATTCTGATTGTTTTTCACTTAAAAAAGTTCAAGTAAACTAAAACAATAATATAAACACGAAATAACACAGCAAATAACATAAACTAATCACAAAAACTAAATTAAACAACGATGGTCGATGAACGATTCAGCAAAATGCGAGCTCTTAACAAGCAAAGCCAAGAAGAAAAAGTAAACATTACCCAATATTGACATTTAACCGGATATGACGAAAATGGGAGGAGTTTCTAAAATAGAAGCTTGTTATACGTTACTTGAATTGGACTACTTGGCTCTATCTCACTTTTTTTATTACGAGGGCTACTCCTTATCTGACGCATTGCTAGAAAACTGTATTAGCAATCCAGTATTCCATGATCTAAGGTTAAAATAAAGCCTGTCAATAAACACGTTTTTGTAAAATTGCGCACCAATATAGTCTAAAGATGTATTTTCAAATTGTGTTGATTTACCGTTTTCAATTTTTATAAATAAATCTTCAGTAATTATTTCGTTCTCATAAATATTAACACAAATCCACATGACATTATCAGGTAGTTCTACAATTTCTTTAGATTCATCTAAAAACCAAATTTCCAGATTTCTTGATTTAATATTAAATTCTTTAATTATTTTTGCATTAAACACAAAACGAATACTTACAAACAAAACACAATAGTCTTTGTTCATAGCTGAATAACTACTGAATTTCGTTTAAATTTATCCATGAATTGAATTTTGTATCCATTCCCAGCCATTTCACATAAGCTTTTTTCCCTTTTTTTCTTAAAATTTTCTGGACCAAATATATATCGGGATAGTTCGTCTTTTGTAACTCCTGTTCGTAAAATGCACCCTCAACATTTGTGTTCAGAGTGTCTTTAAGTTTATAAGTTATAGGATTCGTTTTTTGAATTTTTTCAATAATAAACAATTCATTTGTCCAGTTTTGTGTGTAAGACTTATCGAAAATACTTTTATATTTACTTATACGCACATAATATCCTACCGAAAACTTTGGTTTGGTACCCACTTTAACATTAAAATCTACACGTTTATAAATTTCCTTTTCATTCTTACTATTCACATTTACAGGTTTCATCTGTATTGTAGAATGCTTTCGATTATTATAATTTGTAACAATTTCTTTTAATATATCTGTCCACTTGTATTTTCCACGATTACTGAATGCTTTATACAAATCATGTTTTATTGTGCGAATAACCCGCTCAGCCATAGATGCTTTTATTGTTGAGTAAGTGGAATATAGATTAATATTATTTTCTTTACATAATTTCTGAAATGGTTTGTTCCAAAATTCACGGCCATCGTCCGTTTGTAAATTACGTGGAGTTTTGGGTGATTCTTTTAAAATGTCTTTCATTGCCTTTGTAACTTCTTCTCCATTTTTATTTTTAAGCGGTCTGGCCCACAAAAATTTACTAAAGCAATCTAAAACAACTAAAATGTATTTAAAACCGCGGTTTTCTTTTGCAAAAGGTATAAACACAGCCAAATCGGCTTGCCACAAATCATATATTCCTTTTAATACTGTATTACGACGAGGAAACTTTTTTCGTGCTAATTTATGAATTTCATCCACAACACCGTTCTTAGTCATTATAATATTAAATTTATACTGATTATTGGTAATAATAAAACATTAATATATACACACATATATATTTATTATTTAAAAAAATATTCAAAACCTACAAGCTTGAACAAGTCGGTACATGTCTATATACAAATCTGTACAAGCTATCATGGAATTTGTTTTTCCAACGCTTGAACTCTTTGCTTTAATTGTGTTTGTTCTTGCATCAGATCTTTAACACGATTGTCAAATAAAGATTGTAATTGTTCTTTTGAGTTAGTTATATTATCGTAGACGTAATTTTTTAATAAATGAAAAAGGTCATTCAAGTTTTTGTTTTGTACATTGACATATTTCATATTAACAGCATCTTCAGGTTGTACGGGGTCAGGGACATTTTTTAATAATATATTTTTCGTACTAAATTGAGCAATACGAACTTTTGTGTTTATTAAATCTTCGACAAATTTTTTATTGGCGGCATCATCAGGTTCTATCGGTGAAAGAACGTTTTTTATGCGATTTCTTTTTCCATCTAATTGTTGTGATTCATATTTTTTTAGTTGGTTTTCAACGTATTTTTTGTCAACAAATTGTTTCAATTTTTTAATTAGATCTAATTTAATTTCTTTGTTACGCTGATCAACAAATTTTACATTGACCAAGTCTTCCGGATTTGAAGGCGAAGGTAAGTTTTTTATTGATAAATTCTTCGCATCGAGTTGACCTTGACTTTGTGCACAGTATACTTTTACATATTCTGTTGTTGCATAATTTTGAATGTTAATATTTGAAATCTTGTCTGTGACGTATTTTTTATTGACTGCATCATTAGGTTCTATGGGGTCAGCGACATTTTTTATAGCTTTCTTTTTTGCATCTAAATATGATGTGTCAACATGTTTTTGAATTATCATTTCCACTTGTTTAATTTCATTATTCAAAAGTTCATCATGTTTCACTTTCACGTAATTTTCAATTGATTTTTTATGTTGATTTATTAATTCTTCAACAAAATTTTTATTTGCTGCATCATTGAGATTTATAGGTGATTTAACATTTATAATTTGCATTTGTTTTGCATCTAATTGCTTACTATCATGAGTTTTAAACATGTTATCTATAGTATTTACATCAACGTATTTTTTTGTTTTATTATCTATAAATTTATTAGTATCTATATTTATTTGTTTTGCAGCCGATTCAATCTTATCTTCAACAAATTTTTTATTTACTGCATCCAACGGATCTACTGGTAATGGTACATTTTTCACACTTCTGTTCTGAACATCTAATTGATTTTCGTCATTTACATGAAATGACCAAAACGAATTTGATTGTAATTTTCCTATTTGTTCAAGAATATAATTTGCTACAAATTCTTTTGATGCAAAATTTTTAATATTTATATCATATTCTGCTTGTTCTAAAAGTTTCATTACAAATTTTTTATTCACTAAATCATCAGAATCAACCGCATCGGGTACATTTTTTATTTGTTTATTTTTTGCATCTAGTGGTTCTTCTTTTATTTCCTTAATTGCATTTTTAATGGGTAACAATTTGTTTTTTTATTAGTTGTTTATTAGTTCATCGACATTTACATTCACTTCTTTCAATGTTGCATAATTTTTCTCATAAACTTGATCTACTTGATCATTAACATATTTTTTGTTCGCAACGTCTTTGTCGTTAATTGGTGCGGGTACATTTAGTATTGATTTTTCTTTGCATCCAACTGTTTATTTTGTAAAATTTCTAGTTGGCTGTTTAAATATTGTTTATCAACGCAATTTTGCATTTTATTGTTTAAAACTTTTTCATATTCAATTTTTAACTTTTGATCTAAATCATTAATTTGATTATTAACGTATCTTTTATTGGTTGCATCTTCAGGGTCAATTGGTTCTAAAACATTCTTAATAGTTTTGTTTCCACCATCGAGTTGTATATTTTTTAACAAGTTCTCAACCAAAGATTGATCAATTTGTTTTATGGGTCCAATTTTAGCAAATTTCCCAATTTGTTCTAAAACATATTTCTTGTTTGCGGCATCTTCCTCCTCAACTGGTATTGACATATTTTTTATCGTTTTGTTTTTTGCATCTAATTGGGTATCTTTAGTTATATTATTAATATAATCTTTTGTAGCACAATTCTCAATAATCTTAAGAATTTGATCATCTACATATTTTTTGTTTGTTACATCTTCGTCATAAGTGGGTAGAGGTAAGTTTATTATAGGTTGCTGGTTAGCATTTAATTGCTTGTTTTCGTATTTTTTTAGCTCATTTTCAAACAGTATTTTATCAACACAATTTGCAGCTTTTTCCTCGCACATTTTAATATTTTCATTTTTAGCATGTTCTATTTGTTCTGTTAGATATTTTTTATAGACGGCATCTTCAGGATCAACTGGTTCCAAAACATTCTTAATTGTTTTGTTTCCACCATCAAGTTGATCAATTTGTTTTACCTGTCCAATTTTAACAAATTTATCAATTTGCTCTAAAACATATTTTTTGTTTGCGGCATCTGCCTCTTCAACAGGTATTAACACATTTTTTATTGTTTTGTTTCCAGCGTCCAATTGTGTAACTTTAGTAATATTATTAACATAATCTTTTGTAGCACAATTTTCAGCAATTTTATGAATTTGATCATCTATATATTTTTTATTTATTACATCTTCGTCATAAGTAGGTAGAGGTAGGTCTATTATTGGTTGATGGTTAGCATTTAATTGTTTGCTTTCAATTTTTTTTATCTGATTTTCAAACAGTATTTTATCAACACAATTTGCTACTTTTTCCTCACACATTTTAATATTGTCGCTCTTAACCTGCTCTATTTGTTCTGTTAGATATTTTTTATTGACGGCATCTTCCGAATCAGTTGGCGTTAAAACATTAATTATGTTTTTATGTTGAGCATCTAGTTGTTTATTATGTAAATCGTTTAAAGATTGATTTACATAGTTTTTGAGTGATTGATCAAGAGGAAGAAACTGATCTTTAATTAATTTTGCAGTATTGATTTTTTCCGTACTTATTTGTTTCATTAAATATTTTACGTTTACAACGTCCGTTTCAGATATAGGAATTTTAACATTTTGTATAATTTTGTTGTCGGCATCAAGATTTCCATCTTTTGTATACTTTATAGGATGGTGTGACGTTTTTTCATCAACATATTTTTTATTGACAGCGTCATTATTCTCCGTAGGGTCACCAATATTCACAACGCGTTTATTTTGAAAATCACTAGTATGTTCATAAATTTTTTTTTCAGTTACTTTTATTTGTTTATTGAGATACGATACATTTAATGCATCGCCTTCAGAAATAGGTGATTGCAGATTTTTTATTATTTTTCCTCTGGCACTAAATTGTCCACTTTGAGTTGACACCAACGGAATTGTCATTGTACTACTAATTGTGGGGGTCACATTTGTTCGTAACCGTTTATTTTCAGTGATAATTTTTCCATGTTTACGTTTAACATGTAAACCAACATGATGTCCAAACTTATCGATAGGCATGTTTATACTGAGATAATCCGATCATGTTTATGTAATTATACCACATTCTTTCAATTCCTCAATAATTGATACAATCTCATTTTGAACAGCCGTATTTCCTGCAAGTTGCGCCCCATATAACAATTGTAGTCGATCCACCAATTCGTTAGGATTATCCCAGTAGGAAAATTGAATTTTGGAGTTTGGAACAATATTTTTCATAATACTACCACCAGTAGGCGCTGAATGCAATCGACGCTTCGCTAAAGATGGAAATAATTTGCTAATAATATTGAGGTATTTGAAACCCTTATTAGATTTTATTCTAGCATCGGGATTGTAATTTATTTTGTGGGCGTTCGTTGTTCTTAAAATTTCACCATATCGATGTTTATCTTCATATGTATACTCGCTTGGAGATTTTAAAAAAATCAATTCGTACAATCCTTCGGTTCCTTTAAATTTTCTTCCCGCAATTACAATATCGTCACCATTATATATAAATTCTTGGTTACCCATCCACCAAGTTCCTGTAGCAGGTTCATATCGTACTCCGTACACATTATCGGTCAGACGTGTTGTATCAGAAATTAATAGTTTTATGTAACGCTTTAGAAGTGGATTAAGATTTTCTAGAAATTTCTCGTCAATTAGTTGACGACCTTCTGTAGTTGAGTACAATTCACGAACTGAGTCCATCGTCACTTCATTAGGGTCATCGGTCTCACTATTAGCTATTACTTCTAGATTCAAAAATTCAGGAATTTTAGTTGCGTTCATTGTAGATGTAAAAAAAGAAGAGTCAGAAATTCCTTCATCGCCCTTGGGACTTTTATTAAAATATGGTCTTTGTTTAGTACTTTCTTTTTTCGGTGTTGATTGAAAAACGGTTTTTTCATCTTCATCTTTAGGTTTTACTTCTTTTTTTACATGTTTTACAAGCTCCTTTAAAGGGTCCACAAAGGGTTTAAAACTACTTTCAATATTATGTTGACTTTCAATGTTGCCGCGTTTCAATGATTTAAATTTTTTTCGAATGTTTTTAGTAGCCTTAAGTAGCTTAAGTTTTATAGTATCTCTATTCGACGACATTGTCAACACTGAAACAAATAAAGACACTCAGGGTATTATAATCTTATCAAAACCAATTCTATATCGACCATTATTCAATTCGCTTTCTTTGTCAATAACTAAAAAGCCATATTGTGTTTGCCAACACAATTTACATAATGCTTTAAATTCGTTCATATTCATGTCTGCTGCAATAAATTCATCATATATGTGTTTAAGATTAATGTCATCTTGTTTAAAAATTATTAAAAAATTGGCGTTATCTCTAACCAATTGTTTCGGAATTCTTGTATATGTTTGCCAAAGATAGAAACAGTCAATTTTATAGTGACGTCCAAAACTAAAATAATCACGAATTACACTTTGTGGTGAACATGCTACATCGTCAAATATAAATATTGAATTTGGTTTTGCTTCCGCTGGCGTCATAACGTCATCAGTATTATCAAACATTTTTATTTTCATACCATTTATAGATTCAATAATATTCTGTAATATTTTGTATTTTGGTTGATTAAGTGTTTTTCCGATAATGTATATATTTTGAAATTTTAATCCTTCCGGATGTTCCAATAGACTTATCAAAACATTCGTTTTACCACACCCGCTGCTTCCAACAAATAAAAACATCTATTACAGTTTTTTACCAAACGGCCGTGTTTTGGTAACAATTGACTATCGCATACATAGTCGTGATTAGTCACCGTTAGTGATTCAGGTTGTTTTATTATACGCATTGTCACATACACTAATAGAAAATTTGAAATACTAATGTATATATTCAAAATAGTATATAATTATATTTGAAACCAAATTTCTATTCAGAACGGTATGATACGTCAAGGTGGTGGAATCGTAAACACTTTAATTAATAAATTACCCTTTGAGTTACATATTCCCGGATATCAGTGGTGTGGACCCGGGACAAAAGTTCAAAAACGTTTACAACATAACGATAAGGGTATTAATAAATTGGATAGTTATTGTAAAGAACACGATCTTGCGTATTTAAAAAACAAAGACTTAAATTCAAGACATCAAGCCGATAGAATTTTAGCAGATCGTGCTTGGAGTCGTGTAAAGGCCAAAGATTCTTCATACGGTGAGAAAGTAGCAGCTTGGGGTGTAACCAACGCAATGAAGACCAAGATAAAAACAGGTATGGGCGTTTCAACTAGAAAACATCGTCCAAGAAAAAGAAGGATGAAAAGAAAAATGGTAGCGTTTCGGGCAGCAGTAATGAATCCTGTTAAAAGTTTATTAAACTCAAATAATTTCAAAAATAAAAAAAACTTGTATTCAAAATCATACAAAGTAGCAAAGGATGCAATTAAGAAAGCCGGCGGTAAAAAATTTATTCGACTACCGCGAATTATACCAATTCCAAAACAAGGAGGATTTATAGTACCGTTAATGGCTGGGTTAGCAGCTTTGGGTAGTTTAATCGGTGCCGGAAGTGGTGTTGCAAAAGCTGTTAACGAAGCTGAAGCAGCACGTAAAACCCTAGATGAATCGCATAGACATAACAAACAGATGGAAGCTATTAATGCAGATTCAGGTATATGTAGTTAGGCGAAATGACACACTCAGGAGTACAAGATATGATGACTTTATTCTTCAGTAAGTAAAATAACGTTTACATTAATTAAGCATGTATATCTGATAAAGCAAAGAAAGAGAAGAGATTAAAAAAAATTCGAAAAAAAGTTTTAACGCGCAGTCCTTTTATGACACTAATGTGTGTGACAGCGTAATCGACAGATGGCGTTACTAGTGTATAAACGCAATAAACTAATTATTTGACACTTTTACCGTTTGCGCGTTTATCGTAATTGCGTACATTAATAATTTCGCGCATTCTTCTGAATCGATCCTTTGGTAAAGCTTTAGTAAAAATATCAGCTTTTTGCTGTTCTGAAGGAACATATTCAACAACAATTTCTTTAGTTTCACTTTTTTCCCGAATGTAGTGATAGCGAATATCAATGTGCTTGGTGCGCTTGTGAAACTGTTGATTTTTCAGTAGTTTAATTGAACTCTGATTGTCCACAAAGATTACTGTTTCGCGCGCACATGGATATCCGATATCACTCATCATTTTTCGTAACCAAATGGCTTCTCTTGATGCCGCTGATGCTGCAACATACTCCGATTCGGTTGTGCTGAGTGTGACAAGTTTTTGTCTCTGTGAAGACCACGTTATTGGTCCATTAGCTAACAGAAAAATGTACGCCGTAGTCGACCTTCTGGTTTCTACATCATTCGCATAGTCAGCATCCGAGTACCCGATAAACTCTAACGCAGCTTCACCACCACTGAACTCTATTCCGTACTCGCTTGTGCCCACAAGATAAGCGAATATTCGTTTGACCGCGCGCCAATGGTCTTCGTTATGTTTGTTTAAATATTTGCTCACTGAATTTACTGCGAACGCGATGTCTGGGCGCGAGACTACCGCTAAGAACATAAGTGAGCCAACAGCTTCTCGATACGGCACCGTTTCAGATTTTAACTCACTATCCGCGACAGGTTGCAACATTGCATGTGGATCACACGGAATACTAATCGCTTTTGCACTGCGCATGTTAAATTTATTTAACAATCGATTCACATATCCCGTCTGATGCAGGAACACCGTTTTTCTAGATCTGTCGCGCTCGATTTGCATCCCGACAAAAATGCTTGCATCACCGATGGTTATTGTAAAGGTGTGGCTCAAATGCTTTATGACCGATGCAACAACATCTTGCGATTTTGCCGCAATCAGTCCGTCATCCACGAATAACGCTAGATACACAACTGTGCCCGCAAAATTCCCTACAAAAATGCACTTATCCGCCTCCGTTTCTTTGAAATTAAATTCTTTTAGAAAAGTGCTGAACTTCGTGTTCCAGCATCTGGGCACTTGTTTTAACCCGTACAGTGATTTATTTAAGCGACACACTACATTTTCGCGCGAACTTTCACTTGTATTTATCACTCCGACACTTTGAGGTAATTCCATGTAGATTTCTTCATCTAGTCGGCCATGGAGAAACGCCGTCTGCACGTCGAACTGCGCCAATTCACCTATCTCTGTATACCTGAGCAGAAATGATGCGTGCGCATCGTGTGGAGTAATTAGCATTGGCATTGGCCAGGGAGAAAGCAGGTGTAAAAGTATTGTCAGTTGCTGACTTGCTGTTGCTGTCACTTGTCAGTTGCTTTGCTATTTGTAAACACAATATTTTGCTTCGTTTCTTGTTGTGCTTGTGATTGTGTTGTGAACTCTTTCATTCTCCGAATAAAGATGCCTTTAACCTGTGTTGTGTCGAATTGCCGTACTGAAACAAAAAGAAATTGTGGAATTTCTTTTTTCCAATTTCCGAACGATGTTGGAAGGCAACAAAGGTGGGTTAAAGCGACTACAATCCGTCGCACATTGACTCCGAATACTCGGGTAAGTTATTAAAAGTGTTGTTTTAAAGTTGTGCCTAATTTTCTTTATTTTCTAGGTGTGCTCAAGACATTTTGTAGAAACCGATTTTGTTGGTGGGACGAATAATCGTAAATTGAAGAAGAATGCTGAGCCATCATTGTATTTGCCGACGATACCACTTGTTCCTACATTCGATCATATGGTAGGTATTTTAATAAAATAATTTATTGTGCACGCTCTGTTTGGCTTGTTAGGGGCCCCACAGACTTCATGATTTTTGAACGGTTTGGCACGTGAGGTTAGAGCCGTGCGGTTTTAGAACGATGGAACGCTGTCCTCACACCACACACCTTGTTCCAAATTGCCAGTTTATCGCCTGCATCATGCAGAAAACATGTGTGGACGTGTAAAAATCGCGCGGTAAATATCAAGCCGAGGCTGATAATTGACACGCGTTAAAATCCGGACGGGATTTCACCACACACTCCGTGATTTTTACACAGTTTGGAACGAGCGGTTGAAACCGCGCGTGCCAGTTCGTGTAAAAATCACGAGGTCTGTATGGCCCCTTATGCTGGGTACTGGCTCAAGCAATATATTTCAAATATATTTATTTTATTATTTTTGTTTTATTAGCGTGAACCTGTTCATTCTATTGTCGCTGACGAAGAAAATCTACAGAATACAAATTTGAAGAAGAATGAAGAGGCCCCAAAACGTTCTAGATTGAAGGTGTGTACCATAATTTGATATTAAGCATTTCAAGTTTCAACAATCTAACTGATTATTTCTATATACTTAAATATAATTAGTATTTAAGAACATGTGATTATTAAATTCGAGATTCAATTAAATCATTAACTATGTAATCATTAATATGGAACCCAAAAGTAAAAGTTTATATTATTAAAATATAAACATTTGCTATTTGCAAACAAAATAACCTAACATTAGCATTATAACATTTTTAGTTCTTGTGTTACGCACAATTGTTTTATTTAAAATTTTATTAATAAAGTCTTTTATTAACAAATGCAATATTGTTTTAGGACTCATCAACACAAAGAAATATCAGTGAAACCATTACTATGTCATGGAAGGAAGATTGCGTGGCAAGTTGCAGTAGCGCATCAAATCTACAAACAGGAGGGCAAATAGCTGATAGAACTTTGTCTTTAACTAATAAACGCAAGCGTCCTATCAAAAATGTAAATATTACGTTTAATTATGATGAAAAAAGTGTATTCATCGATTTTTTTTTAGATTTTTATCGTTAATGTTGATGAAAATGAAAAATCTACCCAAGATCCCGTTATTATGCATTACAAGCATACGACGAGTGACGAAGAAGAAAATGCGTTGACGAAAACAAAAAGAACAGAAACTTGTACTGTTGATCCGACAACAACAATACAAGCTTTAGAAGATGAAGTGAAATACCTAAAAACCGAAAATGCTCGTCTAAAAAAGTTATCATTGCCAAAACCAGTATTCACGTTGGAAAGATTTGCTCACAGTGATCGAAAAATTTTGTTTTATACTGGATTTCAAACTTATTCTATTTTAAAGGGTATTTTTCAATTTGTTTTACCTTCCGGTGATTCAAAAGATTTGTTATATGACGGAACACCGGGTAAAACCGACAAAAAGCGATCCCACCCATTGATACCCGAGGACCAATTCTTTTTGACACTCATTAGATTGAGAAAAGGAATGTCTTTTGAAACATTAGGTGATTTATTTTCTGTTTCAACAGCAGCTGCTGGAAAATTGTTTTTGACATGGATAAATCTTCTGTATTTACGATTAGGAAGTTTAGATACTTGGCCTTCTAGGGACATATTAATCAAAAGTGCACCTTTGAGTGTACAAAAAAAATACCCGAATGTAATTGGTAGTATTGACTGTACTGAATTTTTTGTAGAAAAACCATCTTCTTTGGTGAGACAGAGTCAACACTACTCAAATTATAAAGGAACGACGACAGTCAAATCATTAATAATGACTAGCCCTAATGGGGCAATTATCTACTCATCTCCTTTGTATAGTGGGTCTATTTCTGATAAAGCGATCATTAACAAAAGTGGGTTTTTAGACATTTTGAAAGAAAAGGTTGAAAGTGGGAACATAAATGAAGGGGACATAATTTTGGCAGACAAAGGTTTCAATGTAGTCAATTTGTTTAATGACATTAACTTGGATTTAAATATTCCAGTATTCAGGATCAGTGGTGCTCAGTTCACCGCCGAACAAGTTCAAGTAACTAGAAAAGTAGCCCAGGAACGAATTCATGTAGAACGGGCTATTGGAAGATTAAAAAGATTTTCAATCTTATCTCTAAAAATACCAGTAGCAAGTTTAGGCACTATTGAACAAATCTATCATGTTTGTTGTTGGTTAACTAATTTTAGATTTCCACTAAGAAACGAAAACTAAAATGCAAATCAAAGAAAAAAACTGCCACACTGACTTATCATCAACCACCAAAACTAGAACTTCAACTGTGTTGACCTGTCCTATAATAATTAGTTGAAACAAACATTCTCTATATTCTTGTATTGAACCCTAAATAGTATACTGTAAATCAACAAGATTAATTACATTAACGTTTTAATTGTATGTAAAAATTGAATCTAAGATGAAAATTTAATAAACTTGTTATCAATCAACTTTTGTTTAACTTTTACAATCGTACAATTTGTTCTACCACAATACTAATATTGACTTCGGTATGATATTAACATTAATAATATTAAATATTAATATAATTAATATTATATTATTATAATACCAATAGGATATTAATATCATGTTACCTAGCATTGGTCTTTCAAGCCGGATTTTATTTTTGGAAATATTTTCAAACTCGTTATTAGTGTTTAATAATCGATTTTATTCGGACAGTTAATAGCATATAAACGCACGTATAGAAATATATATATTGATTAATTAAATAAATATTTTACAAATTCAATTTATAATTGTCATAAATTATTCATAAATTTATATTCAAAATTGTTCGAAATTTTTAAATACATTTGTTGGCAAAAATTGGCATCGAAAATAATTTTTTCTTGAAATATTTCCTTGCTAGTTTGAATATAAACTACAAATATTCCCCATCGCAAACCACTCACTAACATTTGGCCTTGCACTTGAAAATAATATTCATGATCACACTTTAATTTTGGTTCGTTATTTTCATCATTTGCAAGGCAAAAATTTTTCAGGCGTATATATTCTGTTAAATTTGAGGCTTTTTCGCTGCATGGACATTTAACCTCTAGTACACCGTAACTATCGCAGTTACTATCGAATAAAATTCCGTCTGGAGTCGCTCCAATATGGAAAGCATACGGATGAATTATAAAACCACATTTAAAATATTTAAATGTTTTGTTTTTTTCCAAAAAAACATTAATAGCCACTGGTTCATATTTTAAGCCATGTTTGACAGCCTTGATGTTGCTTATATCTGGCGGATTTACAAACATATTCACAAAAGCTGCATTGAAGAGTTTTCTTTTGTAGACATAGCCAAATTTGGATGCTGTGAACCGATATCGCCGATGTATCTTCCAAGCTTCGCTATTACTTTGCCTTCTCGTAGCTAATTCAATTTCCGATGTTTTCTCAAAAGTTAGCGCTTCAAGAAATTGGCAGTTCATCGGCGGATAGCTGATCAGGATATTTATGATCTCACTGTCAAGAACTGGTAGGCTAATTTCTAGATCTTCCGATGAGATTGGAACTAGTTGTGGTTTAGCTCGCGCAATACGACCTAGTGCCGAACATGTTGGTACGTAGATATCTGCAAAATTATAGAAAAAAGCTACTAAAATTAAATTACGACTTCCTCCTTGCCACGGCCCTCATAAGGAATAACGATCATTATGTAAGTCGAAATTGTTATTAAATTTTAAAATCAAAATATAAAAATCAATATTTGTTAAATCAGTCCTTTTTCTATTCTGATGTTTTATTTATTCCTCGAAATAATCGTCGTGCCCGCTACGTACCGCAGGGCGTGACAATATGAAATTTCATTATGCTAAACCCTAACTAAAACTGTACATACCATTTTTTAATAATATATTAGTATTACTGTCGTGCACTGACACCATCGATATAAACGGAATTCCCGGATTTATGCTACTCAGCAAATCCTTCAAAACATGGATGCTGTGATTGGAAATTTTCGTCAAATTTGGATTCAGCATGGGAGATCGTAACGTTGACATTACAGGCAATTTCTTCCTGGTATCCTTGATGGGCTTTGCATATACAGCGTTGGAAACTTGTTCCGCTTCGATTTTTTTACCTCGAGGTTTATTCCATTCCATGGGCAATGAAGTGCAGGAAGCGTCTTCGGGAATTTCTGTACATTGCAGTAAAATTAAATCGTGCAGATAGTATGCCAATGCCACAACATGATTACACGATTCTGAATTTCTGCAAATTTACGCTTATTAATATAAGTTTTTAATTAAAAAAATTTTCACTTACCCAGCTTCACAGCTACAATAAGCTGATATAATTTTCATATTGGGTGACATATTCAGAAGCAGTTCATGTGGTTGTCATTTTTTTTTTGACTTTTGAAGCATTTCGCTTTTAAATCAAAATTTTTACTGAATACTTCGTGGATGTATCCTTCTTTGAAAAATAAATATCCTCGACCACGTTGCCTGTTTGTCCAAAATTTGCTTTTGAAAAAAGCTTCAGCATTTCCGAAAGAGAAATTTTCAAAGTTTAATAAACTTTTAGTCCACATTATGATCTAAAAAAAATTAAATTTATTGTTTAAGTCAAAAATATATAGAATATAATAATCAGACACGAAATATTTGTAATATACATATTTATACAGTAAATAATACTTATTTTACAATGTCATAAAAAAATACCAATTTAATTCTTCTTTTTATACCATTGAGAATGATTATATTGAATAATCGAAACTAGTCTGCCACAATATCGATTTTTAGTAGAACTTTGTGTCTGATTATTATATTAATTACTACTGATTTGAGATGAACCAAGAACTATTGAAGTTTATAAATAGATTACTCACAAAATAATGTAAAACCAACCAAACAAGAACGAATACAAGAAAAAACACTTTATACACAAGAAAATATTGTTGTTTGAACTATGCAAAACACAAAACTAAAACCAACCAAACAAGAACGAACACAAGAAAAAACAATTTATACACAAGAAAATATTGTGGTTTGAACTATGCAAAAAGCAAAACACATCTATCCATACAAGTAGTCAGAAACATACTAATATTTGTCTGTACAACTAGCGGCGCTGGCACTAAGCGCTCACTTCAATCGGGTGCTGGCAACTAAACGCCTACTTCACTCTTCTCCACGCAATGCGCGCGAATCATGTTTGCTTCTTGCTCGAACTAATGAGAAATCATATCAATGTCCTTTTTCCGCCTTACAGAGATAGGTGAATTCCAAATCCTCTGCTGCAACCACTGCTAATAGCACCCTAAGCGAGTCGTAACGAACAACTGGTGCAAATGTTTCCATGTAATCGATTCCTTGCTGTTGCATGAATCCGCGAGCACATAAGCGACATTCCCCTGGGTATCTTTGATGATTTTGAACACCCACTTGGAGTCTATAGTCCTCATTCCTGGTTTCCTGGTAACCAACGACCAGGTCTCATTCTCGGAATGCGCTTTTAACTCGTCATCAATGGCTTTCACCCATTGTGATGCTTCTGTGCTTATCATGGCCTCTTCGTATGAGTTCGGTACTTCGAACTCGGCTACATTCGACTCATACCGGGCTGGCATTCTCAAATTACTACGATTGCGTAAAATTCGCTGGTTTTCATGCGGTTCTTCTAGGGCTTCATTAACATGATCGACTTCCTGGACTTCTTCAACTGCATCACTTGGACTTCTGTCGGATTCATACATCGGAAAAATAAATTCATCGGCAGGTTCGACGCTCAACACTGAAGTTGCGTTGATGATAGACTCGTTAAACACGACATCACGCGGCACAGTTACCTTCTTCGTCACAGGATCGTATACGCGATAATTTGACGATTCTTTTTCGTAGCCAACAAATAACATTTTCTTTGCGCGCGCATCCAACTTTGTTGTCATCTGTTTTGGCACATGCACGTGAATTTCGGACCCAAATATTCGCAAGTGCTGGAGATTTGGCTTCTTGTTGATCCAAAGCTCATACGGTGTTGCGTTACCTTGATCGTTTGAAGATCCAGACCGATTTATTAGATAGATCGCTGTATTCACTGCCTCTGCCCAGAAAGTTAACGGAAGACTTTTGGCGTGCAGCATTGTTCTTGCACATTCGATAATCGTTCGGTTGTCACGTTCAACTATTCCATTTTGCTCCGGCGTATACGGAGCAGTGGTTTCTCTCTGTATTCCGCGAGATTCCAGATACCGATCCATGTTTTTGTTGCAAAATTCCCGACCGCTGTCTGAACGCAGCACTCGCATTTTTCTACCAAACTTATTCTCAATAAGTTTATCGAACATTTTGTACTTCTCGTACACGTCACTTTTATGCTTCAAGAAATAAACATACCGAAACAACGTTGAGTCATCCTTGAAGATAAGCATATATCTCGCTCCACGAAGAGATTCCACAGACATTGGGCCGCACACATCCGTGTGTATTACTTCGCCAGGCACCGTAGTTGCTCGATCACGCACTTTCCGAAACGGTTGCCGATGAGATTTTCCTATCTGGCACGCATCACAGAAGAAATTATTGGCGTTTGTCAATTTTACTCCACTTACAAGTTCATTCTTTACTAATTCTTGCACTTTTCGACAATTTAGGTGACCGAGCCGTTCATGCCATATTTGAAGACTGGTTGACGAGACATTTGCTTCAGTTACACCGCGAGTTGCATTTTGTCCCGCACTTTGCGCATTGTCCACACGAAAAAGCATTCTGTAGATTTCATTTTTCTGCTTCACTCCTGATGCAATTACCCGATCACCGTCCCTGATTATAACCGAATCAGTTTCGAACACTACCGACATTCCTCTCGTGGTGCAAATTCCCACAGAAAAAAGATTTTTCTTCATCGTCGGTACGTAAAGTACATTTTCGATACGCGCTTTATGCCACGCACTATTGACAAATTTTTCGATTAAGATTGTCCCTTCACCAACAACATTACATTCTTTGTTGTCACCCAAAGAAATTGTACCGCCATTGTTCAAAATCTGAAACTCAGAGAACCATTCACGCCGATGCGTAATGTGCCTTGATGCGCCGCTGTCGGTAATCCAGATTTCCTGTTGGTCTGCACTCATTAGTTCAGCTACTTCTCGTGCAGATGTCGTTTCTGTGTATTTTTCTGCAATAAATGCACAATCACGTGACTCGTTGAATTCAGGCCCGTTTCGCGCACTTTTCACTCGATGTCTGTTTCTACATTCGCGCGCGTAATGCCCCTTGACCCCACACTTGAAGCAAACAAGGTCCTTTTTATCCCGTTTTTGGAATAACTTCGTAGAACTGGTGTGTCCCGAACATCCACTTTTCGGCGCACTGGGTTTCTTGATTGCTGAAAACGCACCAGCAGCACCGCTGTCCGTGTCCACGTTTAGACGAGCCTCTTCGCGAAGTAGTCTTTCTTGAAGATTTTCCAAAGTTTGTCGGTTGGGATCGACACTGTCCCACGCGGTTTGAAGCATCGCATACTTTGATGACAGACTTGCAAGTACTTTTGCCATAATTGTAATGTCTGTCATACCTTCACCCACATCACGCAACTGTACGGCCATATTCTGTACTTTTGCAAAATGTTGTACGATCGAGTCTCCCGGAGACATTCGATACTCGTGAAATTTTTGAGTCAACATTAACTTGTTCGATGCGGATTTCGGCTCATGAATGGATGCCAGCTTGGTCCACATCTGCTTAGCACTAGTACACATTAGCAACGCTTCCATTTGTTGCGGCTCGATTGTCGACGATATCAAGAACATTGCACGTGCATTGTCTTTCGTCCACTTCTCCTTTAGGAGTTCTTGTCCATCTCCTGTTGGTAATTCTCTTTCGCCATTAACTACGTCCAAAATGTCATAAGCACTGAATAATGTATTCAGCTGGAACTTCCACCCTTGAAAGTTCGTCCCGTTGAATTTCGACACATTACGCGGTGAAATCTCGCCAGACATTTTATCGAGAGAAAACGAAAACAAACTTGATACACGATGATGAGGAAAGATTTCTATCACACTTAATCTAACGAGCAAAAAATGGCGGTCATACACAGCCCAATTTGTTCGACAATGTTTTTTAGTTTTCACGCACTAAACACGATACCTGGGCCCATAACCTATTAATGCAGATTCAGGTATATGTAGTTAGGCGAAATGACACACTCAGGAGTACAAGATATGATGACTTTATTCTTCAGTAAGTAAAATAACGTTTACATTAATTAAGCATGTATATCTGATAAAGCAAAGAAAGAGAAGAGATTAAAAAAAATTGGAAAAAAAGTTTTAACGCGCAGTCCTTTTATGACACTAATGTGTGTGACAGCGTAATCGACAGATGGCGTTACTAGTGTATAAACGCAATAAACTAATTATTTGACAGAAGCTATAGCACTTGGAAAACAAGGATCTGGACTATATTTTAAACCTTATCGAAAGGGAATGGGCCTATTTTTACCTAAAGGTTCAAAAAACTATTAAATTTACCTCGAAAACGTGCAATGAATGAAAATGAAATGAAAAAATTTGTAAAAAAATTATCGAATTTTCGAGGTGTATTTATGAGAGACAATTTACCTAAACACGGTGCATGGGTGAATGAGTGTGGAATAATAAATTTGGATAAAAGTAGTGGTCCTGGTACACATTGGTGTGCATATGTAAAGCGGGGTAATAATGTTAAATGGTATGATAGTTTTGGGGATTTACCACCTCCATTAGAACTTCAACGATATTTTAATTGTAATATTGAATACAATTACAATCGTCATCAGAAGTTCGGTACAACAAATTGTGGACAGTTGTGTTTGAAATTTTTGTATAAAAAACAACTGCAATAGATAATTTCAATTCACTTTGTGTAATGCACGCTGTGTTGAAAGTTATTGTTGTTATCTTCATCATCGTCATCTTATTTTAAAAGTGTGTACCATGGCTTTTGTGGCTATCGATTTGCAAGGTTTTCAAGTGCGGGGTACTTTTGTTGTAAAAGAAATGGCTATGTCCTTGAATGGAAGAAATATTATTCACCATACTTTTTCAAGTAACATTCCTCGCGAAATACTCACTGAACAAGAGAAAAAAAAATAAGGCATATACAATTCTATAATCATGTTATCCACTACAATAACGATGGAAAGAACCCTGATGAGATACCAAAAATACTCGAAAATTTTATTTTGTCGAACAATGTAAAAAAAGTGTATGTAAATGGTGAAATGAATAGAACATTTTTAGAAAACATTGTAACTATACCCGTTATTGATGCAGATTGCCCAGGATTTTCTCTAGAAATTCCAATGTGTCCTAGCACTTGTCATACTATGACAGCTTTTGTTATGTGTGCTTCAAGAAATTGTTTTGATTTGTATAATTATGTACAATATAATTTAGATTGTTAATTTTTTTCTATATAAAATAATGTAATAAATATTTATCAGTCATTATGTGTTATACTTTTACATTTAGCGGAAAGACAAGTGTTTTACAAAGTAAATATTTCCCACCAATTGAACTTGATTTTTTTAAATTCGATTATTCATTAGGATTGCTTGGATTCTATTCATACAATTCAATACCTAATATTGATAAAGACGCAAACAAATTTTATTACGGTGGTAGTGTAATAAACATACCTGTTGGTGCGTATGACGTAGTGGATATTGAGGCCTATTTAAAAAACATCTTGGGAGAAGATAACATTTCGATTACACCAAATTTAAACACATTAAAGTGTGAAATTAACGGAAAGGAAGATATAAACTTTGAACCCGAGGATTCCATTCGTAAAATTTTGGGGTTTTCCGCTAAAAAACTAACAGCAAATCTTGATCACGAATCAGATGAATTGGTACAAATACTAAAAGTATCAACTATTCGTGTGGAGTGTAATATAATAACAAATTCCTATTATAACAATAACCTTATTCATAATTTATTTACGTTTACTCCAACTCTTGGTCCAGGAATTTCTATTAGTGAGGAACCAAGAAACATTATCTATCTACCAGTAAACGTAAAAACGATAGACAACATTACTATTACAATTATTGATCAAGGCGGAGAATTGGTAAACTTTCGTGACGAATTGATTACAGTGCGACTGGAATTGCGTAAACGGGAAAAATACAATGGGAATAAACTTCAATAAAGTACAAGTAGTTGATAACGTATTCCCCATTCAAAGAAAAAGTGTCAAACGGTTAACAGCTAAAAATATTAAATTTCTTAAGTCAATTGGTTTTCGTGTAAAAAAACAACATGGTTGATTTACTAAATATTTTCGATAAAGTGCATTTCGATGAAAGTGTTGTAAAATATGAATTTCACACATATCTCCCATATTTATCATCGAGTTTCAATTATAACGATGAGATAAGAATACCTATTCAAACACAGGACATTTACACAGCATCATGTGATAGCTATATTTACATTGAAGGATCATATGACGGTGATGCATCTACAAAAATAATAAGTAACGCCTGGACATTTTTATTCTCCGAGATACGATATGATTTGGGTGGAGTTGAAATTGATCGGGTTAGAGATGTTGGTATTACTAGTACAATTAAAGGATATTGTTCACTTAATAAAGCCGAGGAAGCAAGTATGGCAATGAGTGGTTGGTTATCAAAAATTGTTGTTTTATTTTTTACCCGTACCTATCCTTATTCGCAAGAATAATGGTTCCCAAAGAACACACCTCATTGGTCAAGAACCACAATGATGATTCCAATAAGGAACCAATCGAGTGGTCTCACAAACTTTATTACCCTCGACAAAATGGCTCCCAAAACACCAATTGGGAACCTAAGGTGCTGGTAATGGTGGAACCTAAGGCAGAGGCGGAACCTAAGGTGGAGCCGAACCTAAGGCGGAGGCGAAATCTTTGGCGGAACCTAAAGCGGAGGCCGAACCTAAAGCGGAACCTAAGGCGGAGGCGGAACCTAAGGCGGAGTTGGGGGCGGGGATAGAATGACAGTAGCTCAAATGGAGTTAGCTGGCGCCAGTAGGACCGCCCCCTGTCTGCCTATAGTATCCCCTTGCTACTGAAATAGTCGTTATGATGAGCCTACTGCATACTCACGTGTGTGTAGTTGTCATTTTTCTCAAGGAAGAAAGGTAAATGGGCACCAACTTGTTCATATTGCAGAACCCCAAAACGAAAAGTAATTTCTAGATATTTATTTTAATTCTCGTTTTATACATATTTTTATTAATTTATGTATTGTAGCTTAGATCCTGCTGGTATTGCAAATAATTCTGCTGCTTTTGGTTGTGCACAGCAAGTTGCAACTAAGAAACCTGAAGATCTTTCGAATGAAACTACAGGCTGGACGGTAGTTACGGAATCGGATTCGAATGAAACAGAAACAGCTGCGAGAAGTTGGCTCCCCAAAGTTGTTCAAATAAAATGAAAATACGGGGAGCGATTGACCACCAAGTGACCACAAATGACCCACAATTATTTTTAATTGACCCCCCTCGGTTAAAAAAATAACCTCAAAAATGACCTCAAAATCGGTTTTTGGTGTCCAATGTCTCTAAAAACAAGAAATTCTTCAATTTTATTACTGCATAGGATTGACCATCGTTTGACCATTCTTGACCACCATTTTTTTTTGCGTTGCAGCCTTATTTTTTTTTTTTTTAACTTTAATAAAATTTTTAAAAATTTAAATAGACGGTCCGATTGACCTTTAAATAAGGTGACCATGAACGACCCACACTAATTTCGAATTGACCACCCTTAATTACTAAAATATCTCCAAAAATAACTTCAATATTGGTATTCGGTGGCTAATGTCACCAAAATCAAGAAATTCTTCAATTTTATTAATGCATAGGATTGACCATCGTTTGACCATTTTTGACCACCAATTTTTTTTTGCTTCGCTGCAGTAAAAATTGAAAAAAAAAATTGATAAAAAGTTTAAAAGTTTAAATAATTGGTCCGATTGATCTTTAAGTAGAGTGACCATGAACAATCTACACAAATTTCGAATTGACCACCCTTAATTAATAAAATATCTCCAAAAATAACTTCAAAATTGGTATTCGGTGGCTAATGTCACCAAAATCAAGAAATTCTTCAATTTTATTACTGCATAGGATTGACCATCGTTTGACCATTTTTGACCACCAATTTTTTTTGCTTCGCTGCAGTAAAAATTGAAAAAAAAAATAAAAATTTAATAAAAAGTTTCAAAGTTTAAATAATTGGTCCGATTAACCTTTAAGTAGAGTGACCATGAACAATCTACACAAATTTCGAATTGACCACCCTTAATTAATAAAATATCTCCAAACATAACTTTAAAATTGGTATTTGGTGACGATTACGTCATGTCATAATAAAAGACTAAGTCAATAAGAGAAATATTTATTACAAATATAAAACTTTTAGTTTACAATAAAATACGAGATAAAATATTAATACTTTTTTATAATTTAAATATTTGGATTTTTATATCAATTTCGAAATGACACTGATTTTCACACTTCGCGAGTGTTATGTTATGGCACTAGTGCAAAAATCAGCGTCATTTCGAAATTGATGAAAAGCCCAATATTATTATTTTAAAACTAATCTTTAAACTTATTATTTACTATGTATACATGAAATTTTGAAATCGTTTCAAAAACGATTTGAGTTTTCAAAACTGTCATGTATACGCTGTTCAAACCGGTTTGGAAACTCGATACGGTTTTAAAACTCATGTATACACTAGTTTTGAAAACTCAAATCGTTTTCTAAACGATTTCAAAACTCCATGTATAAAAAGCAATTAGATGGAATTGATACAAAATTCGTGTTTTACGCACTCGACGTGTTCTATTTTATAAATAGTATATATACATATATTTTAGTACGTTTTGTTTAGGCGTCAATTTGGGAATATATTATCGTGCTGGCTTTTAGTTTTTGCATTCCGAAGTTGTTTCCGATTTTTCTCAATTCCTTGCACATATCATCATGAATTTCCCAACAATTTGTAATTCTGCGGCAAAATGCAATGTAATGCCCTATACCATTTGGATTAGAGGAAGAACAAGGAATAAATTCGATCACACCATTCAAGATATAATTTTTCTGTTTGACTTGAATTTTTGTCGGAATGTCACACAGTGCGATCTTGGCAAGAGGATTAGAAGAAAGAAGGCTATGATACCTGGTGTCCAGTGCAAATTCAATGTCTAAAATTAGGAGTATCCCCGGGTTTTTTTCTATTCTGCATTCATTTTTGCAGATTTTGCAGCTCTCTAATTTCTGTTTGAAATAATCGGATATGAAATGAAGCAGTCCTTGTTTTACCCCAAAATCGATTAAGTATTTAGATTCAACTTCAATTGTTGTATGCAATACCGGTTCGGATCTACAATTTATACAAGTGTCTTGTAGGCTGACACTCGCAATATCTATGTTCAAATGTGAAATCGCCCACGTTGCATTAGATGCGCAATCCAAGACATTATTTTTTTCTTGAAAAATGCTTGCTAGGATAACTCCTCTTTCGTTGTAGAGTTGGGTAGATGGTCCATTGATAGCATAGCTTTTCATCAGCGATACTGCTAAGCTGTTGTTATCCAACTTGTCTACTTCATTCTTATAATATGCGTTGTCAACGTACGCTGTTGATAGAATTTCAACGAATGAATCAAATGGAGAAGTATTTTTCAGCTGGAGTAATCTTCGACCTATAAATACTGGTCCCAAGCAACTTCCATTTCGCAAAATGTGATTTTTTTTTCGCCTGAGTGGCCGATTGTGAATTAATTGTATATCCATACACGCTGTTAAAAATTTACTTCTTTGTTTTTTTGGTTTTTCATTTTGTTTGATGGTTTCTTCATTTTCTTTATTATCATTGCCCAATAATGATTTTTCAAATTTTTCTGTGTTCAACGTTGTTGTTTGAAACTCAAGAATATTTCTATTTGTAGTGTCCATCTGCATTTCCACAAGGTCATTTTTGTCATTCCGGTTTTCTGCTATGGGATTTAAGGGCGTCCTGGGTGTTGCATGTGTAAAAAGTGGATTTAAGTGTTGCAATTGTGAATCTTGAATATGGAATGGAAGTTCGTCATTGTTTACAGTGTCGATATATGTATTTGTCAACATCCTTTCTTCTAATACAACCTTCATCGTTGCGTTTTGTCCTCGCCAATCCTCTTCTTGAAGAAGATGATCATTATCAGGTACAATCCTAACTTTAGGTTGGTATCCAATTTTGTTTATTACAGAATTATATTCCTCAGGCTCATCTTCGTCATCTGTAACTGTGATAATTTTACTCATTTTTGTCTTTGCGATTTTAATTCCAATAATTGGTGTGTCATTCTTTCGTTTTGTTGCCGCCCGTTCAAACTTACATATGGCAAGCCATTTTACTTTTTAAACAGACAATTTAAATTAGACAAAATCAAGCGTGATGAAATGTTAAATTCCGTCAATATTATATTTTGAAAATTAGTATAATGTATAGCATTTCTGTTGAATATTATTTTACTTAATTATAATTTAAAACCTTTCAGTTTGTAATAAATTATATTTAAAATATATTTTTGCCAGAGCATTCTTTTTATTACAACGTAATTTTAATTATTTCATTTAAAATTGTATTGAACATAATGTAAATTATTCTATATAAAATTATGTTATACATTTTTAATTCAAAATTTTTATTATGTTAAATATAAATTTAATTCAGATACTTTATAATGTTAACTCAGATGCTTCACATCATTATAAATCTTTTAATTAAAATTACTTTCAACAATTTTAATTCAAAATATTTATTATGTTGCATATAATTTTTATTCAAAATTTTTATGATGTTACTTTGCATGCTGCACATCATTTTTTTCTTCTATCTAAAACTATGTAAAACATTTTTAATTCACATTTATTTTGTGTCGCATATAATTTTAATTCAGAATTTTTATGATGTTACTTCAGATATTGCACATCATTTTAATTCATCTATTTAAAATTATGTAAGACAATTTTAGTTCAGAATTTTTATGATAGTACGTCCAATGTTGCAGTTCATTTTATTTCACCTATTTAAAATTAAGTAAAAGAATTTTAATTCAGAATTATTATGATGTTACCTCGGATGCTACACATCATTTTAATTCACCTACTTAAAATTATGTAAAAGAATTTTAATTCAGAATTATTATGATGTTACCACGGATGCTACACATCATTTTAATTCGCATATTTAAAATTATGTTACACATAAATGTGTACCATAATATTAATTCGATAATTTTAATTTGGCAACACCGCGCGCCTTTATCCACTAGTAGTGAGCTGTAATAGGTGCATTTGAACTACTACTAATCTATACATTATATTATATTAATTATACATTCCAGTATAGATTAATTAGTTTAGTAGTATCTCTTTTCTCTACAACAATATTTATAACATAATTATTAAAATTATATAATTATAATCGACGATGACATATTTATGATATATATTACAATTGCATTTATAGTGATATTTATATAATAATAAACGACAAAGTTCCCTATTTATAAATTCATATAATAGAATTGTTGTATTTTAGTGATAATAAAACACTTCACGAGAAAATTCTGTAATTAAAAGAAAATATAAAAATAAGATACAAATTTCCGTGGTGTAAATATAATGTTAAATAGGTATTGTTTATAGATAGTCCGCAACGGTCAAAGCAACGACAATCACCCTCCTAGTAGTGAACCTTTGCAAGTGTTTGTAATTTGTGTGCAGCTTCTAGTAGTCACTATAATCAGTAGCATGGATGAAGAAGTTGTAAGTGTTTTAAGAAGAATTCGAAATACTATGGGTGATGCGGTAAGATTGTACGACAGTTCAGGAAATATTGATAGAAGAGTGCTAGAAGAAGCCAATACCAATTTAAATCGAATATCGTCCCGAGTTTCTCCTGATACGTTCAGCACACTTTCTCAATCAATAAGTGACTTATTGCACATTGAAGGTGTATCAATTAGCAATCAACGTTATGTGGTGCCAAGGATAAACGCATTAGGTTTGCATAGCATTTTTTTTAAATATTTTGTAGATACAGATGCAATCTCTTGACAAAATAAACACATTACATTTTTATTGAGGATGGCTTATTGAGAACGAGACAGATGGCAAGTTATAGTACAGTTAAATCCAAAATGTAAAAAATTAACGTTTCAGGTTATAGTAGGCTTGTTCCATCAGAAGTCCGCGGACGTCAGGAACTTCTGATGAAACAAACTTACAATTAACTTTGTTCGTGGTGATGATTCTGAAGTAGTTCAGAATTGTCACCGCAAACAAGGTTAGTATTTATAAAGTGGCGCTAAATTTATAACTTACAGCGCAAATTGGCGCCTAATAGTGTCGATTCTATAAGCGTGCCGCTAAATTATAACAGGTTGTTAAAACGTAGACGGTGCACTTTCCTTCATATCTCATAAACTATAGGACCGTCGAAGTTTTAATGCTCCGTTAAAATTTAGCAACACGCTTATAAAAGTGAGATTATAAGGCGCTAATTATTTACGCTAATGAGTTTTAAAAGAAAAATCAGAAATTTTATGGTTAACATCCCTGACCTGAAATTTACTTTGGTATTATTTTTGAAGGCAACATCTTTTGCAATAAAATTCACCCGCACATAACTTCATTCCTTAACGCTGTGATCATAACTTGATCACAACGTGTCCTAAAATTTTAATTAAAATTATAGGACGAGTGGTACTTCTTTGAAAAGGTGATAATAACTTTTTATTTCCAGGAAAAGGGCGACCTTCTTTACAAATCACAGAAGAACAATTAAGGTTGTTTTATAGTGAAGGTTACACAGCCAGTAGCATGGCAAATCAGTTGGGATGTTCAAAATCATCAATATTCAAAAAGTTGTATGAATTCAATATGCCTATGAGGGGAAGATATTCTGAATTATCCGATAATCAATTGAATGCCATTATTACTGAAATTCATCACACCCATCCTAATGCTGGTCACTCAGTGAGTTTATTTTTTTACATTAAAGATCAAGTTCATAATTGTCACTTGACTGCTACTCATACTTATCTCAATTTTTTTTTTAAATATTTAGTGCTTAAAATCTTTCAAAATTGTATATTAAATTAAATATTTGTTAATTATTATTTATTATTAATGCCTGTGCTAAAAAATTATAACTTTTTTAGGATTATAAGTTCAAAAATTGAGACAAGTTTGAGTAGCACTCAACTGACGACTATAAGTTTGACCTTAAGGGTCAAATATATAGTAGTCATTTAAGTTTTACTCAAACTTAACTTACTTTTCTTTTAACTATTTAGAACTCATTAATCGTTAAATTATATTTTTTTTAAAACAGGCATTAATAATAAATAATAATTAACAAATACTTTATAAAAAATGTACTCGTTTGAAAGAAGCCCTAAATAGTTAAAAAAATTAATTAATTTCAGTAGAAGTCAAGTGACAACTAGTAATTTGACGGATAAACTTTTGGTCACTGAATACAAAACAGAACCACAACCAATTCAAGACACTTATTGAAAATGTATAATTGCGCACTACAGCGCGTGATGCAACCAGAATTACATGTAATGCTAGAAACAACGTTATAAGTTATTTTAGTAAGTTAAGTAGTAAGTTACCTAAATAAGTTTATATTGTGACCTTTAATCCGATTAAACTGAAATTTGTAACTAATGTAATTCACGTATTTCAAATTACGTGAATTCCATTGGTTACAATTTTTGGTTCAATTGGATTAAGCGTCCCAATATAATCTAAGTAATAGTCCCACTAAGAGTTTTGAATGCTGTGCAGGTACTGCCGGTTCTCTAAATCGGAATAATATAAAAATGATAAATAAATATTGCAAGTATCGATTAATAGTTGAATTGGTTCTATTGATTTGGCAAACAGCGACCAGAACATTCTTAAAACTTCTACAAATAAACACTTTTGTACATGTTTTTAGTTAATGGGCTCTTATTTAAAAGCACAAGGAATTGTAGTACAGAGGCATCGCGTTAGAAAAACTTTGAACCAAATAGATCCAATTGGAACTGCTAATAGGTGGAGTAAATCAATCAAAAGGAGGGTTTATAGAGTAGCAACTCCCAACTCATTATGGCACATGGACGCTCATTTGAAATTGTCAAGGTACATTCTCGGATATATTAAGGGTATATTATATTAAAATGACTCTCAACCATTGCTTTTAAACGATTAGTTAATTTATATTAAACGTTTAATATAAATTAACTATATTAAAATATAGTTAATTATTATTATTATTATTAATTAACTATATTTAAATATAGTTAATTTATATTATAAATATTATTATTTTGAATATCGCGAGATGTTTTGCATATTAATTTAATTTCATAAATACAGTATGTCCCCGGATTGAGTTAACAATAGGAAAAACTTTTTTAGTTTTGTTTTCTCATAAAATTTTGTTCTTGATAAGATGGCCTGCATGTTGCCAAACTGAGATTACAGTTGTTACTAATAATGGAACTCTTACCTTAAATTAGTTATTTACATTTTTATACAAATTTTGGACTTAAATTATTTTTACTAAGAAAAAATATTATAATTTTTTTGTTTCTTTTTCGTAGAAGTGTGCGCTAGTATATGAAGAGCATTATTTAAATAAAATTAAAAAAAAAAATAGTTTCTTTATGTTTGTTAATAAAAGTTTTCAAACAGTTTTCAAAAAAAGTACATTTATTTTCAATTTAATTATCTTTGTCAAGCTGTGATTTGTCACTTTTTATATTTAAAATCTAACCAGTGTGTAAACATTTTTTGATCCACTTGCGTACAGCGAAATGAGATGAGAAACATGAGAAACAATGATTTTTAGATTAGATAATTACTGGACGGTAGGATTAGTCACCCATACGCCATAAAATTTGTATAAAAATGTAAATAACTAATTTTAAGTAAGAGTTCCATTATTAGTAACAACTGTAATCTCAGTTTGGCAACATGCAGGCCATCTTATCAAGAACAAAATTTTATGAGAAAACAAAACTAAAAAAGTTTTTCCTATTGTTAACTCAATCCGGGGACATACTCTATAATAAAATAGTTCTACTGTATTTTTAAAGTAGCCTAGGATAAAGTTAAGTTAAGTTAAATTAGGTTTTCATACCTTAATCTATTATCTAAGGCTATATAACCCGGACTTAAAAATTTAACATTGGTTTAAAATTTAACACGCGTTTCTGCAATTGGCCCTGAGTGCTCAAATTATTTCCAGAGCATTTTCCTGAGCTCACAAATGCATTAATAAGCGAGGAAATATGCTCAAGTCACCGACGAGGACTAATTTCTTCACGCCAACATACATTAAAATCGCCGCTAATTAGCCTATCATTATTAACGTATAACATTATTGATCTGACATATTTGCATATTTATCTAAGCTTAGTTAATATGGGCATTAATGTAATAATTTTTTTGTTAAATTAAGGATGTTAGAGAATTAAATTTTTGGAGTTACAGATGGGGTTTTGTGATACATGGTTGTATCGATGGTTATTCCCGAATGATCGTTTACTTGAAATGCGAAATCTCTATCGAAGCACAGCCAGTGCTCAAATTTTTTACGGAAGCAGTGGAAAATTTTGGTCTTCCATCTCGGGTAAGATCGGATCATGGCTACGAAAATATTTTGGTAGCGGTATTAATGAACACAATTAGAGGCTTGCATCGAGGAAGTCATATTACAGGAAAATCTGTACATAATCAACGAATTGAGCGGTTATGGGTTGATGTATATAAAGAAGTTTGCGATTCTGTTTATACTGAATTGTACTCCATGGAGAATGACAGAATGTTGGATGTTGATAATTTAGTTCATAAATATTGTGTTCAGTATTTATATATACACGACATAAATCAAAAGTTAATTTCTTTTCAATCAGCATGGAATGTGCATAAAATAAGAACTGAGCATAGTATGACACCACGTCAATTGTGGTTAAGTGGAATACTATCAAATTATAATTCTACTTCCGTCGCAATAAGTGACATTCTTGATAATACTATGCCTCTTCACCAGAGGCTAATTGATTCTTTATCATCGTTAGGTATTGACTTGAATGTTAACTTGATAAATATCAATGAGGAATATTTTGAAGTTTCAAACTCGTCTTTTAAAGTTAATTTAAATTTAACTCAAGAGCAAATGACGTTTCTATGTAATATTAAAAATTCTCAAGATATCACAACTAAAGGGAAATATATGCAATGCGTAAATTTTTTAACTATGTAGTTATAAATTGTAGTTTTATAATATAGTTCTCTATCTTCAAATTGTAGTTTTGTATTACAATCATTTAAATACAATAAAAAATATAACAGAACTGTTTGAAATCTTTATTAAACATTAAAAATCCATATATAACACTCTCCAACCTTTGAGGTTATACACTTTTAATAAAAATCTTGTTTAACAAATATTTATAAAATTATATTATAAAACAGTTGAACAAAATACGTATTCGTGTATGACATTACTGATCTCCCCAACATTAACGGTTAGTCAGATATTTTTAAACCTTTGTGCATGATTGCTTTTTATTTTAAATTACATTTGAGAAGGAGTCGCGGTAATGGTGAAATTGTAGATGGCTACACCGTAGGTAATATTCAATAATTAATTACAAAAAAACTAAAATTATTTTTTCTTTTTGTTATTAGTAACCGATTGAGCAAGCTGTCATTATTTGAATATATTTGGTTTAATACAGAAAACTTTATTACTAACAGATATAACAAGGAAAAAAAAATTACCTCGTTTAGAAACATATTGTCAAAAAATGAAAGTTTAGTTTTTATTCCTGTAAGTAGTTATTGAATAGTACCTACGGTGTCGCCGTCTATAATTTCACTAACACGGCAACTCACTGTTAATCTTATTAAATCATGATGAACAGCAAATTTGTTAATACAACCGTTTCTGCAGCTAGACCCAATAACACATACCGGTACAAAACAACACAGATAAACAAACAGATACTATTAAAACAAATACCATAACTCGTCAACATCGGTTATTTTTTGCATTATTATTTTAGGCCCGGTTGTGTAAAAATTTAATGCACTTTTAACTTTCGAAAATCACTTATTGGTAATGCATAGATTGCAAATGGTTCAATGGATAAAAATGTATTAAAATGAAAAAATCAAGAGTTAAAATGCATTAAATTCTTATGAAATCAGACCTTTATCATATTAATTTTAGTAAGAAATACGATACCTGCATTAATATCAAAACGATGTATATTCTAAGGCATCTTCGTTATTTATGCATGCATTCAGATCATTTTTAAGTTCATCGTAACTAGAATACGTTTTTGGCAATGTTATAGTGTCTGTGCAAGTACTGAAAGTTGGCCTTTGACTTAGGCCAATGGCATCACTAAAAACTACTGTAATAGATGCTGGCATCACGTGAGATGCAGAAATTAAAAATAATAAAGACAATAGCTTTTCCCGATCAAGACAGTGAATGTACATAGTAAAATAATGTAAGATTTCATTCTCTTCGTTTGTTAGATTCGGATGTGTTACCAAAGAATTAATAATCTTAGTTGTTGTTGGAGTTTGCATATCTCTCAACACAGAAAAGTCGCATTTATTCCAAAAATTTGGGTAATTTTCAGGTACAATTCCCTCACGAAGTTATGCAATTATTCGTTTTGGCTTATCAACTAAAATATCCTGAGCTATTATCACCAATTGCTTAGAAATTGTCTCAGCTGAGGGACGAGCATAAAATTTATTTGAGTTATAAAAGTCTTGAAGAATGTCCATTTCATTTTGAGTAATTGCGGCAAAATTGTGTATAGATGTTTTTAAAATTTTTCTTAAATACGGATTTAGGTAAAGATATAATTCATTTAATAGTATGTCATTATCAATGATTTTTTCCGGATTAGCTATAAGCATTAAACAAATTGTGGATAGTTTGCAAGGTAACGTATTAGTTATTGTTAACATGTGCACTAATATTCTACCAATTACAATAAACTTGTCTAAGTCGCCCATGTTGTTTAATTCTAAAAAAGGAATTAAACTATCTTCACCTCGAAAGAACAGCCCTTGACATTTAGTAAAAAAAATATTAAATAGTTCTCTACTGAGACCTCCCCCATCAATCCCCATCTCTCCTTTGAATGTGACATTTAACTTTTTGGTTAAAATATTTTTGTTTTGATATAATTTTAATAACTCATGTACACAATTACCCCTTGAAATATCGATGTCAAATACTTCTGCATCCAGCGACAAACTTGGTAATTCTATAAAAACTCTGTTGTGTCTGCTTCACCTATATCAAATTATCAAAAATTCATTTATCATAAACACATCTTATTTGAAACAACACACATACCTGCAAAATCGTCTTCTAAATCCAACTCGTTCTCGTCTTCATCATATATGGTATTATCCACACTTGATCTTTCAAATATAGACAATTTATATTGTGGTGATGGAACAGATTGCAAAGTGGAGCCGCTTGAGGTGGAAGCTTCAGATTCACTTATTTCAGGTTGCGGTGCACCACTTGTTATGGATGAAGCAGCTCTTCTTACTCTTTGTATTTGTCCATTTTCCACTAATGGCAAGTCATTAGGAAAGTCATTATTGGGAAGTACAATAATTTTACTTTGGAGTAATTTTTCTTCTAAATCTATACCATTCCTTATATTATCTATACACGTAATTCGTCTAGATTTGTCCATGCGTGTCAATTTAAATCCGCACATTATCAACAAATTCTGAATGTTTGGTGAGAACAGAGCTGCAATTTGCTCCTTAATTTCGTCGATAAGGGAACTTCTGTTAACTTGCAATTCAATATTGGCAACACCTAAAATATACAATTTAAAATAATATTTTTCCAATTTTGGATTATGTCAACTTTATAGTTGAAATGTTGATGTTCAAATTTTGGTTAAAATGGTCTACTGTTTTTTATGATAAAAAAAAACGCGAAAAATAATTATTTATTTTACTAAAATGTTATAAAATTCAAAATAAAACTGAAAGTCTTCTCCAATAGTACACTTATTGATTATTGTTACATGTTTCGGGTTTTAACCATCATCAGATGTTACATGTTTCGGGTTTTAACCATCATCAGACAATGAGCAATATAACATATTTGGTGGATATTTGCTACAAATAATAATGTCAAAAATAATAATAATAATATTATTTGTAATTTGTCAAATATTTTCACATGTAATACCATAAGTGCACAAATTATTTCCAGAAAATTTTTTTAAGCTCACGAATGCATTAGTTGGCGTGGAAATCTGCCCGAGTCGTAGACGAGGGCAGATTTCCTCACGCTAACTAATGCATGAGTGTAAGCGATAAAAAATTTTCGGAATTAATTTTTGTACGAATGGTATTCGGTAAGAAAATCGCACAACTCTTAATTGATGTTATATTTTATAAAATATTTAATAAATTATAATGACATTTTACTACTAGATATTTCCATTCTACATCTATCTTAGTTTTTCATCTATCTTACTCGGCTTCTACTTCTGCTTCCGTTGGAAACCAACAACACACTACTTACAATCAATGTGTTTTTAATTTTAATTAGTTTTTCTGATATATTTGTTGGATTCATTTAATGTTACCAATTTTTCCAATAAATTAATTTTGACAACACCTTTCATTGTGACATCGGAAATATTTTAAATATTTTCAAAATATTTCCAAAAAATATTGATGTTGATCAATTGTAACTATAGCAACAAGCTTAAATGCGGCCATTCTATTGGTTGCTTAAATAGTTGTGCGATTTTCTGTAAAGAAGACTTTCAGTTTTATTTTGAATTTTATAATTAAATTCACTCCAATTTTGAGAAATGGATAAACTGCAAACTTTACTAAAATGTGTTAAAATTTTAGTAAAATAAATGTTTTTCGGTTTTGTTAAGATTTGTTAGGCTAAAACGTAACAGATTAACTGCCACAGATAGTCTTTATAGCCGAGGCTAGGAAACCAGCAAGGCAGTAAATCTGCAGTTTAGTCGTGTATAAAGTATACATTTTTGCAAAATTTACTGACTATTAAATCAGTTTGTTTGACATTAAATCTGTGATATTTCTGACATTCTATAGTTTGACAAGCTTGATTTTTACAACCTAGACAATAATAGTACCGAGACATCAAAAATTATATTGATCCACTCTTGCTCTGAATTTAAAAACGTCTGTCTTAGCTTGCAACACCCTTTTCAAATACATCTGTCAAAACTTGAATACCGCTACCTAGCTAGTCTGAAATTTGGACAATCACGAAAAATTTAAAAACGATGCTATGAGCGAAGACGTACGTTTTTGAATTCACAGCTAGAGTGGATCAATATAATTTTTGATGGCTCGGTGTATTATTATTGCAAAGCAAACAGAGCGATTTTTTCATGTTGAACTTAGAATTGCTGCCAAGGCGCTAGCCAGGACTTGCAATTATTTGAAACATTATCATACTAGTATAAATAGTTTCATTTTATTACTAATAGGATAATGTTCTACTTCAGCGTTGTGTATTTAGTAGCAAAATATGAATATTATTCTAGGTTTGACGACATTTTTTTTACTGCTTCTACAAAAATTAATAACAATACAACAAATAACGTGACATTATTAAAAATAAATTTTGACATAAAACAGAAAGATAAGATAGTAAAACCAATGAATTTTTAGTAAAACCATGGAAGCCAACAATTTTTTTGTCATCGCTCAATCTAATTACTAACAAACTATGCATGATTGATAGCTTGATTGTTATGTGTTTTTTGAAATTTTCGATTAAACATTTGTATTTCAATAAAAACTGCAATAAATAGTGTATACAATTTTTGTATATTCATCTTAATTGTCTTATCATAAGAATTTGCAACGGGTGCAAAGATACTGGGCAAAGATACCCACAATATAAGTTGCAGTTAATAGTAGAGCACTCTTAACTTATATCGTGGGGTATTTGAAGGCTCCACCAACCACCCAGTATGTTTGCACCCGTTGTAAATTTTTAACTCTAATGGTTTTTAAGAAAAATTGTTTCTTATTCTAAAGCTCACCTAAGCCTCTTTTTCTTAAAAATTCCAGTTCCGTGTAAGCCGGACAAAAATCAGCGTGAGCCAATTTAAGAAGCACAACTCTTTTTGAAAATACTGTTTTTCGTTTTCTTCCCCGCCGGGTAGTAGGACTGTTGGTATTACTCTCCGTATTACCTCTCCGAAACTGTTGACGGGTTGTTGATAAAATTAAAGCAAAATTCAGTTCTTCTGTTGTCTGTTGATTAGCTCTATTAGCTGCTATCCTTAATAGTGCCTCCGTGGAGTTTCTTCGATTGAGTTCTTCTGACAGCTACAACTACAACTAAATTTATGTTAATTTTTGAATTGTTGATTACATTGAATTAATCAACAAAGATAAGTAAGTGATAAAAGTTGTCACAAAAGTAAGTAAAGATTGTCACACCCATAATAACAATTATTTATTATTATCTTGATTGTACAATAAATCAGTGCTGATTCTGTAACTATTTGGTTAAAATCAAAAATGGGCCCTATGTTATACTGCATATATGTAAACAAATTTAGCATTAGCTTTTCTCATTTTAAGGATTTTTTTAATCAATGACTCATAGTTAAATATGAAACTGGTGCTAATATCCAGTATTCATACTTCACGTTTAGACGACATTTAACTAAAATTAGGAATTCAAAAAAAAATCATAAGGACCATTTGAATTTAACAAACCCAAATCATATGCTTAAGATTAATAAATATTTTTAAAAAATGTTAACGCATAAATACTGATATTCCTCAAAATCTTACTATAATATATAAATGCAATATAAATAACCACGTTCAAAGAGTTAAAATTGCATAAAAACATGTATTAAACGCAAAAAATATTTTTTTTTTGAATCTTCAAATGTTGTGCCTTATAATTTTTTTTTAAATCCCTAATTTTGTTGTGTTGTACGGAGTGTTGTACAAACTTTACTGATTTTTCTAAATCTTTTTTAATAATTTTATTGTTGGACGTTAAACTACAAAATTTTCAAAACCGTCTCGAGGTAAGATATTATCTCACTTCTGGATATTATTATTAAAACTCATAAAAACAAAAGTATTAAGTACGTAAAAAAATACTTAGATTTTTTACATACTGAAAAACCGAATTAAACTCCGTTTTGGGTTTCAAAAGTAATTACGTTTAAAAATCAGTCCTTATTTAAGGGAGGGACACTTTCAGTTGTGGTCAGAGTATAAATGTGTGCAGTGATAAGTATCTTATTGCAAATCTTCCATTGAATTTGCAATCTTTTTTTATTAAATAATCCTTTATTTTTAGTAATTTATTAAAAATGATTTGCAAATGCAACAGAAAAAGACAGCAAGGCAGCAAACTAAATTATATGGATGCGAGTGATAGAAAAATAGTGGCAAAAGAATCAAGGTTCCGTTTAGCAAAAAAGGTGGCAAATTTAATGCAAAAATATTTGATTATTTTTTTCAAATGCATAAATACATTTGCAATAAATTTGCGATATTTATTGCGAGACTTGATCTGGGTGCTGTGTAAATCCGGCTGAGTTTTAGACAAGCATATACTTTTAGACACAGCATAGACATCAACTCTCGCAATAAATGCCGCAAAATTATTGCTATATTGTATTATGCTTTAGAATATTCAGCGCAACGGGTTGCAAATCAGATTTAATATTATTGTCCTATACCATAAATGTCCTTTAATATTGAACGTTGATTTATGCACGGGATTTAGCGTTATTAATAGTATCTGTATTATAGTACTGTCCAATCAAATTTATTACTTTTTAGAATTGATCAATAAAACTATTCACAACTAATACAAATACGATTACTAACGCTAAATACAATGCACAAATCAACTTTAATATAGTAATTATTATTATAGATTTCATATTAAAACCTGTGTCCAAGTTTCAAAACCATTGGAATTATGTTTAGGTTTTTTGTTGGAATGACTATGTCGTAGGTTTTACAACCCTTTTACATCAACGGAACGGCATACAGAATCAGCATAATTTATGGAAATGCATGGAAATGTTTGATATAAATTAAATACTTACTATTTGTATTAAGTTATTTGCAGGTTATTTGGATCGCCGTTGCCTTTAAACTGCTAGAGTGAAGTAACTGAACTGCCAATAACTCGTTAACATTATATTTACACCACGGACATTTTTATTTTATTTTTATATTTTCTTTTAATTACAGAAATTTCTCGTGATGTGTTTTATTATAACTAAAATACAATAATTCTATTATATCTATTATTATAAAATTTTAATCATTATATTATAAATATGGTCGTAGAGAAAAGAGACACTACTAATCTATACTGGAATGTATAGTTAATATAATAAAATGTATAGATTAGGGGCTCTATTTTTTGAACACAAGGCATTAATCCTCACACAATCGTTCATTCAACACGTTCTCCTACTACTTAGTAGAAGAATCACCACATCCCCAGTATTAGCTGATACATCCCATGTCCGAAAAATAAGCCCCTAGTAGTAGTTCAAACGCACCTATTACACCTAACTGAGATACTAGTGGATATGGGCGCGCGGTGTTGCCAAATTAAAATTATCGAATTAATATTATGGTACACATTTATGTGTAACACAATTTTAAATAAGCGAATTAAAATGATGTGTAGCATCCGTGGTAACATCATAATAATTCTGAATTAAAATTCTTTTACATAATTTTAAATAGGCGAATTAGAATGATGTGTGTGGTGTATTTTTCTTACTCCCGAAAAACACACACACACTCTCAACTCAAGAAAACTCACAGACCTTTGATTTACAAAAGAAAGATGTTTATTTAAAGCAAAATACAAAGTCAAAAGCCAAATGTACACGTCTCCGTCTCAAAGCCACTTTTTCAGTCCCCCCCCCCCCTAACTCTTCTTCTTTCCCTTTCCGCTACACGCGCACCCCTCTATTTCCTGGCGCGTCTTTTAAAATAATAACAAACTAAACTCCAGTATAGATACTCATTTGTATCACTGGTTGACTTACCTCAGTTCCACTAAAATAAATATTTCACACTCGACCAATCCTGACTATAGTTCGCCCTCGAACTACGTGTCCAGAGACCACTGTCCCTCTAATCTAGAACATAATCCCGAAAACGATTTGGCACCGAACGCGTACGCTGAGCTCGGTGACCAACACCAGTATTTTCACCATTTCTCGAATTTCTTCTCGTGCGTTCGCTTGTCTCCTTTTCTATCTGCTCTTCTTCCGGTTCCCAGTCCTTATCACAATCTGATTCCTCATCTGTCACTTCCTCTTCATCTACTCGTTCTGTTTGAGAGTCGATGGGGGCCGACCGGACGCTCAGTAATTCGTCCTCGCTTTCTGCTTCTTCATCATCGGACTCTTCTGCATTTCGGTATCGTTTCAGCTGTGACACATGCGCAGTCGTAGGCTGAAAACCTTGTTCCTCGTTCAAGCTTTCCAGACCATATGTATCCCCCGAAAACTTCTCACTGATTACATAGGGCCCTTTGTATTTGGTTTGCAACTTTGTTGAACGACCATCTGCCACTGGTAAACGCCGAACACACACAACATCCCCCAACTCGTACATCATCGGCTGGCATCGGTGTTTGTTGTAAGCTAAGGTGCTTGCTAGCTGATTTTTCTCCAAATTATTCTTCACTCTCTCTCGTAATTCCGTGTGGTGTGTTTCAGATAGAAACGGGTCACTCTCGGTCAAATTTACCAATCCCGCATCTTCAAATGTAGGCGTATATCCATACACGCTCTCGAATGGAGTTACCCCTGTACTACGGTTAACAGTGGTATTTAAATTCCTCATAATTATCGACAAATTTTCATCCCATTGGTCATCTTCGGAAATTTGTACGACGATCGCATTCACTATGGTTTTCATTTGTCTCTCGGCCAACCCATTTGCTTGTGGATACTGAGTTGCAATTAAAAAATGTTTAATGTCATACCTCTTGCAGAATAAAGCAAACTCCTCGCTTGTGAACACGCTGCCCCTGTCACTAACTACTACCCTGGGTGCGCCAAACTCATTAAGAAAAGTCTCCATCTGCTTCACCGTTTTGGCGCTAGAAAGTTCTCTTGTAGGGTACAATCGCACTAACCTCGAAAACGCGTCCACGACAACCAATAAATGCGCGTTACCTTTGCGACTTCGCACGAACGGACCAACATGATCGATATGAATTTTGATCATTGGCCTCAATGGTAATTTTGACGGATGTAGAAACCCTGGTTTTCGACCGCCGCCCACTTTCTGCACTAAGCACTCGAAACAACCCCTTATATGTTTTCGAACATAACGCCGCATGCTCCGAAACCAGACGTTCTTCAAGATGATAGATACCGTACGCTCCACCGATCCATGTCCGCGCAAATCGTGATATTTTACCACGGTTGCTTTACGCATAGTATCCGGAATTACATAAAGTCCATGCGACTCACCATTTATCTTTACCGCTCTTAATAGTCTCCGATTTTCGAGAATATATCCTTGCACTGAATTGCGTTCTTCTTTATTCGCTCCTTCCTTCATTTGTAAAATTTCGATAATTTTTCTCAATCGGTCATCACTCATTTGGATCATATTGATTCGCTCATCCTCGGTTAAAATGACCATAATCTTTCGATCATAAATCTCTTCCAATACACCATTTGCACTGGCCTCCTCAACCGGTGCTCGACTCAAACAATCTACGTGTTCCATCTTAGTACCACTACGATGTCGAATCTCATAGTCAAACTCTGATAGCAAAGCAAACCATCGACTCATCTGAGGTTGGATAGTTTTCCGAGCGTTCAAGTATACGATCGACTGACAGTCACTCACTATGGTAAATTTAATCCCAATCAATAGATGTCGCAGTTTTTGCGCTGCCCACACAATTGCCATCAACTCTAGCTTAGATGAATGATACCTCTGTTCTGCGGGTGTCGTCTTCTTCGAAATGCAATACACCAAATGCATTTTTCCATCAGGCCCTTGTTGCAGCAACATCCCAGACAAACCCCTCGCACTCGCATCACAGTGCAACTCCGTACACGCTTTGGCATTATACAACTGCAAAACAGGCGCTTTTTGTAGAATTGTTTTCAACTCACCCAAAGCTCGGTCTTCAATTTCTCCCCAAACAAATTTCGCCTCTGCTCGAGTCAGATCGGTTAGCGGTCGCACAATCAACGCATAACGATGAACAAACCGACGAAAATATCCGGTTAGTCCCAGAAATCGACGGACCTCTCTCGCATTTCTTGGCACCGGAAACTCCTCAATCGCTCGCATTTTGTTTGCACCTAGCAACAAACCACCCTCTGATAGCTCGTAACCCAAAAATGTAATCTGTTTCTGAGCAAAACGACATTTCTTCAAACTCAATGTGAGATTTGCCCGACCGAACGCTTCGAATACTTTCTCCAATCTATATAGCATATCTCTCCAATCCGTGGCTGGCACCAATACATCATCAAGGTACGATACGACAATAGAATTTCGTAAATCGCCCAAAACCAAAGCCATCAGCTTCGAAAACTCATAAGGTGCATTGACTAGTCCAAAACACAGTCTCTCAAATTCAGCGGTTTCATCGGGAGTAATAAAAGCGGTTTTGTGCTTTAACTTCTCACTCAACGGCACCTGTAAGTAACCAGACATCAAATCCAAAGAACAAAATATCTTACAACCGCTCAAGGTCTCAAAACAATCATCCACATGTGGAATGGGAAAATTGGTACGCTCTGTTTGTTGATTCAACCGTCTGAAATCTATCACCATTCTTTTCTGACCTTGGGCCTTCGGCACTAGCAATGCTGGCGACGCATATGACGAATTCGTATCGCGAATGATTCCTGCTTCTCGCCACTCGCGCATTATCTCTTTCATTGTCTCTCGATCGGCTTTGTTGCTTCGATAAGGCTTTTGGTGCACCGGCTGCTCCGTATCCCGAATTTCCACTTCCATTTCATGCGTACAACCAAGTTCGCTTAAGTCCTGCGCGAAAACAAACCGATATTTATTTAGCAAATTCAATAGTGCTTCTTGCTCGACTTCGTCGCCCGAATCAATCTGGATCTCACTACGAACAATATCGTTTAATTGACACTCAACTACGCGCGGTTTTTCCGATTTTCCACGAATTTCCCCGATAATTTCTCCTTTCTGGACTGCAATTCCGGTATCAATACCTAATATCGGAATTGTCAGCGCTTGCTCCTCATACGGCGTAGACACTACAATAAAGTTTATTTGGTTGGGAATAAGGTTTTGATTCTCACAAGCAACCAATGGCGTTTTATCACTCTCTCGCGCCTCAACTCGCATGTCCTTGAACGGATCCTCGTTTTCATATCCAAACAATAATGTCTCGCCCACGCGCACGTACGCAACTCCCTCTTTCTCTGTAAAATCGCGTCCTAGCAACACATCGACACTTTGTACTCGCGATGGTACCACAAATAATTTTGCTCTCTCATAAATATTGTCAATGCGCATGTCCAAATAACTAAATTCCTCACAACTCACCACCGCACCGCCAAACCCATGAAGTTTCTCTTGTGTGTCATATCTAGCCAAACCCAATCGCGTCGCGGTACTGTCCTTTATTGTACTGGCCGCACTACCGGTATCGATAAACACTGACACTTGGCTGCCGCCGATTTCAAGTTCACGAAAATATTTATTGTCTACCTCGCTCGAACAAATAATCATTTGCGTTTTATTTTCCGTTGGCTCGGGTTTTATGTTCCATTTTCTGTCTTTGTCCGGACACTGCGCACTCATATGCCCCTCTCTCTTGCATTTAAAACAACGAATGTTTTTCTCACTGCAATTTCGCGCCATGTGACCACTTTCCCCGCACTTGAAACAAACAACTCCAACAGCTGACGACGTTACCTTGGATTGAGTAGTGCTCTCACCTCGCCTCTCATTTTTCTTCTCCGCACCTTGACTCCTGTTGTCGGTAACCTTCGGGATCTCTTTCTTCGTTCGCTCCATCCGATTGTGAGTAATTCGATCTGCTGCGTTCAAATCGTGGAAAAGCTGCTCAACGGAAAAGTGTGATTTGGCCATAATAATGTTACAAAGCTCTCGCGACCATAAACCCACCAACACTTGCTCTTTTAAGTCCTCGAATGTCATGTTCACCTCTTGACACAATTTGATTTTGTCAAAAAAATATGTTCCCAACTGCTCGTCTCGGTGTTGAACCCTTTTCAACATTTGGGTCCATCTCGTAGTTAAACTCACCTCCCTTTGAGTAAACATTTCTCGAAACTTTTGCTGAAAGCTACTCCAATCTTTCAACTGTGATCTCGAAAATGCAAACCAGCTGTTCGCTGCACCACGCAAATGCGTCTTTGCCGTCTCAAATGCAAATGCATCAGGCCAACTGTGCAATTGTTGCATGCTCAGCAGATTTTCAAGCCACTCTTTTGCTTTAAAACTGTCTCCCGTCCCATCAAACTCGCGAACTGCCTTCGATAAATCAGGCATAATATGAAAATTTTGAGGTTGTGCCACCGTTTGTTGATTTTGCACGGACAATGGGGCAATTCTCTCCACCAGACGCTCCATCAACGCGTCTCTGCGGGTATTGTCCGCTATCAATAGCTCCAGCATGCGTGTCATTTGACTATCGGCGCCTGCCGACTCTGTCGATCCTCTTGGTCCTCCTTCCGTCTCGTTATCACTCATATCGACCGAGAAACTTTAGAATCCACTCTTGATTCAGTCCGAAACGAAACTCCCGCACGTGGTCTCAGATATTTTGAGGTTATCCGCCCGACTAAACCTCCTTATATCCCACTTCTGAAACTTGTGGTGTATTTTTCTTACTCCCGAAAAACACACACACACTCTCAACTCAAGAAAACTCACAGACCTTTGATTTACAAAAGAAAGATGTTTATTTAAAGCAAAATACAAAGTCAAAAGCCAAATGTACACGTCTCCGTCTCAAAGCCACTTTTTCAGTCCCCCCCCCTCCCTAACTCTTCTTCTTTCCCTTTCCGCTACACGCGCACCCCTCTATTTCCTGGCGCGTCTTTTAAAATAATAACAAACTAAACTCCAGTATAGATACTCATTTGTATCACTGGTTGACTAACCTCAGTTCCACTAAAATAAATATTTCACATGTGTAGCATCCGTGGTAACATCATAATAATTCTGAATTAAAATTCTTTTACATAATTTTAAATAGGTGAAATAAAATGATGTGCAACATCGGAGGTAACATCATAAAAATTCTGAATTAAAATTGTTTTACATAATTTTAAATGTGTGAATTAAAATGATGTGCAATATCTGAGGTAACATCATTAAAATTATATGCGACACAAAATAAATCTGAATTAAAATTGTTTTACATACTTTTAAATAGCAGAATAAAACAGATGTGCAACATGCGAGGTAACATCATAAATATTCTGAATTAAAATTTTATGCAATATAATATACATTTTGAATTAAAATTGTTGTAGGTAATTTTAAATAAAAGAATTAAAATGATGTGAAACATCCGAGTTATCATTATAAAGATTCTGAATTAAGTTTATATGTAACATAATATAATTTTTAAATTAAATTTGTTTAACATAATATAAAACAGAAGAATTTACATTATGTTCAATATAATTTTAAATAATATAATAAAAATCACGTTGCATTCAAAATAATGCAACGACAGAAATATATATTAAATACAATATAGTACAAAATAAAATTTTTTAAATTATAATTAAGTAAAATAATATTCAACAGAAACAACTTTTAATTATACAATTTTAATTTGAGGCAAATTAAAATTTTATCTTGTTTTATTGTGTACAATTAAATTTGTAAAATCAGAGTGGTTTGAATTTTAGTGTATAATAAATTATTACTTTAGTATAAATAAGTCTGCTGTAAAGCGTTAACATAAAAATTTAACCAAATTATTTAAATGTAATAAAAAATGTCCAAATTATTATTAATGTGAATTTTTATTAGCTCTATCTTCATAGTTTTCTATGCGTTGTGAATTAAAATTGTTTATACAACATTTTAAATCGTCAGTTGCTTGTCTAATATAACAAAAATTCTTAAATTTTTAAACAAGTACAATTTTTATTCTGAAATTATTTATTTCTTTTACGTATGTAATACCTCTATTAAAAAGTAAAATAGCTTGCCATACTTACACGTTGCTTCAATAGAGCGCATATGCAATACGAAGAACTTGTCAGCCCGGATGGGTCCATTATAATTGCTCAAAACTGAAGTTTTCAAGTCTTTGAAGTATGCTTCAATGATTGCTGAGGTGCCGACGTCTGATTGAGATGCAAATTTACTTTTCATTACGTTTGTCCACAATGGAAAAAATCGGGCCAACTTCACTATATGGTCGACGATTTCTGGTAGGTAGTAAGGATTTGGTCTCTCAAAATCAGAACAACTAGCGGCTTCTTCTTCGGCACAGCGTTTAATATTTTCCACAAAACATTTTACGTCATCATCAACTTCGAATGGCTCCTCTACGATATAGTCCTCATCGGTCCTTTCGTTAGGTTCATCATCGACTCCAGCGCAGGTAAAAGTTTGGATTCGATTGAAAAGAAATGTTTGGCGTTTTTGACTGGGAATATCTTGCCCGCTATCGTCTTGACCATCACACTCGCTTAACGCTACGACAAGAACCGAAAGAAGTAGGTTTTCAAAATGTCTCAAAGTTTCACAAGTAGTCAAAACACCGATGCTCCTTATGTAAAAATCTTTTAATTTTCCAGATTTTCCAGCAAACACTTTTTTCCTGCACATCATTTTAATCAAATGTGCAATATCAAGCCGTACATAACATTGTAAAACATGTTGCAACCTTTCACCTGACAACCATATAAAGCAGTATGAAATGTATGTTTGCAAACGACATTCATTAAAACTTAAAGTTATGGCATTTAGCAGTGCCAATGAAAAATCACATACAGCTTCTTTGGGAATGTGATCTGCGAGTGACACAAACGTGCTTAGCCAATAAGTAATCGCAATTGTACTATGTTTTGCTGAGAGCATTTGAAAAACAGGAGTAATTTGATTTTCACCTTGCATAGCCATCTGATACAAGAAGATGTATTTTCTTTCTCCATTCGGTTTCTTGATAGATAAGGCAACACCTCCAGTAGCATCGATAGCAACCTTCTTTACTGTTCGAATACGCTCTTTGTAAATTGCTATTTGCATCGGGGAACAATAAATGCAATGAAATTCATCAAACCCAATATCTTTTATGTAACCAGCATATTCTCCACTATATTTCATGTCATGGAATGACTGGATTACATCGAGTCCTTTTTTTACTCCGAGATCACGATTATGGGCTTCTTGTCGAACTTTTCTTAAAACTGATGACTTGGGCAGATGTCCCGGTTCTGGATCCCCAAACTCCATTACCTCGGAAGCTTGTTTTCTCCAAACCGATGCTTTTTGGTTTAGTAGTTCTTTGCCAACAACGTTTCGCATTAAACCTTTCAATGGCCGTTTGTCAACATGAGGTACACCACGAGTGTCAGATATTGTAACTGCAAGACTCATCCCAGTATCTGGCTCAGGTCGATTAAGACAATGTCCTTCGAAGGCGGATTTACATTCTTTGCAGGTACCAGATACTCTAAGCCACACATTCTCATTATTACTGCTTATCTTGGCTCGTTTGAATATGAAAGCACACGGTATCTTGGTTTTATCATAACAAAATTTTGCTATAATGTCAGTCCAAGGTTTTTGAAGTGCTTCGCAAGAACGTAATTTTCTTTTCACTTGTAATCTCACAAGAGCATGAATTCTATCCGGAAATTTTTTTGAGTGCATTTCAACAACGTATTACGAGGGCCCGATTACGTTGTTGGAATGCACGATAAAAAACCAAACAATACTAAACGAAGCAAATCTTCAGTCTGGAGTCAGTTTAATTTTTTTAGTTTACTTATTTTTTTTGTATCTAGTTCTAACTAAATTATAATTTACAAAAATATTTATTTTGACATTTGTTTTGACATAAAAATTTCCGCTGAAATTTTCTACTGCTTGGTGTAGTAAGATAAAATTTCCGAAAAATTTTGTTATTACCATGGTAATTTATTCAAATGCAACGTTTCTATTGGTCGTAAATTAGTATGGTGCGATTTTTTCGGTAATTTTTTTTTGTGCAGGTGCAATTGTTTTCCATACTTCATCTTCTAGATGCAACGTGATAAATAACTTAGGTAACGGTCCGTGTTTCAATAATTTTGTGACCAAGTATTCGGAATCATTTGCTCCCTTGTCACTGGTGGTTCAATCCAGACTGCTGTTACCAATTGGAAATGAAATTTCAGCTATACCACATCGTTTCTTTACTTCGGTCAGAACGTTATTTCTATTAATTCTTGTGTATAAGTTTAAAGTTGTTGGAATTATTTTTCTCAAGGGACTGCCTCCGATAATTGCACTAGCTTCTTCCCACACTTTATCACTTCTTGGTTTTAAGTTACCTTTCTCGTCTTTGAAAATATCGACAGTGCACAAAGCCGTGATAATGTCATCTACCGAGACCAAGGGTACAGAAGGCATGGCTTGAGAAAAAAAATGAGATAAAATCGTATAACTAAAAATAAATTATTTTCAAATAAATACTTTTTTGTTTTTGGGCGTACAATAATTATTTTTGTTTGTATACGTAGCTTAGCAAAAAATCTCTCGTATTGTTTTTATTTGAATTAAATAGGGGCACTAATAACTCCACAATCTTAAAAAGAAGCGTTTATTGCAAAGTCGATGTTTTTATTCATATTTTCCAAGATAACTCACTTATCACATTAGATATACAAATGATTTTGACCATTTTGAAAAGCTTACTGGACAGCCATTGAGATTATATAAAAAATATGTAAAAAAATTAACTATTGTGTAATTTAATCAAAAAGGACCTACTATAAAAATTAATTACTAAAATAGCGGGCTTAATAATGAGTAATTTTTTGTGAACTGTGCACCATTGTATAGATCTTGGCCTGTAGTTTCCCAAAATATTGCTTTTAACTTTGCACGATTAGTTTTATAAAAGTTATAAGCAATTAAATATTTTTATTGCTGATTTTATTGCTAACTTCACATGGGTGCATATTTACATATACATATTATACATTTGTACTAACCTGGTTAGTTGTATGTTGTTGAGTTTGTTGTATAAGTTGCAAATTGAAAGAATTGAATTGAAATTGAAAGAATTGAAGAATATCTCGAAGAATATAGTCCAGACGTTTAATAAGCCACTGCTATCAATGTGAAAATACTGGTCTGTACGAAAATTAGTTGCGCATTCTCTCGCGCATGCTCTTCTCGCTATAATCGCGAGCTTTGCGTAGAATACCTTTCTTGAGTGTTTGACCTTATTTTTATGAATAAAAACGAAACTACAAATATCGTCTAAAATCAAGTAAAGATGCATTTGGTTATTTTGTTTGAGTAACGTTACGAGCTTTTCCAACTCCCAACCGTCTCCCTTTTACGTATATAAAATAATGAGGTCGAGAGAGATGACAGAAAGGCTAAAGAGTACAAACAAACGTCAAATATCGTCGGTTTGTTTTTGTATATTTTAAGACTTTTTTTTATATTTCAATTCTATGTAATTAAATAATAGAATTCAGTAATAGGTCAGTAAAAAATTGAAGAATTTCTTGTTTTTGGTGACACTAGCCACCGAATACCAATTTTAAAGTAATTTTTGAAAATATTTTGTTAATTAAGGGTGGTCAATTCAAAATTAGTGTGGGTCATTCATAGTCACCTTACTTCAGAGTCAATCGGACCGATTATTTCAATTTTAAACCTTTTATTAATTTTTTGTTCATAAAATATTATTTCCACAACGCAAAAAAAAATTGGTTGTCAAAAATGGTCAAACGATGGTCAATCCTATGCAGTAATAATGAAGAATTTCTTGATTTTGGTGACATTAGCCACCGAATACCAATTTTGAAGTTATTTTTGGAGATATTTTATTAATTAAGGGTGGTCAATTCGAAATTTGTGTGGATTGTTCATGGTCACTCTACTTAAAGGTCAATCGGACCAATTATTTAAACTTTGAAACTTTTTATTAAATTTTTATTTTTTTTTCAATTTTTACTGCAGCGAAGCAAAAAAAAATTGGTGGTCAAAAATGGTCAAACGATGGTCAATCCTATGCAGTAATAAAATTGAAGAATTTCTTGATTTTGGTGACATTAGCCACCGAATACCAATTTTGAAGTTATTTTTGGAGATATTTTATTAATTAAGGGTGGTCAATTCGAAATTTGTGTAGATTGTTCATGGTCACTCTACTTAAAGATCAATCGGACCAATTATTTAAACTTTTAAACTTTTTATTATTTTTTTTTTCAATTTTTACTGCAGCGAAGCAAAAAAAAATTGGTGGTCAAAAATGGTCAAACGATGGTCAATCCTATGCAGTAATAAAATTGAAGAATTTCTTGATTTTGGTGACATTAGCCACCGAATACCAATATTGAAGTTATTTTTGGAGATATTTTAGTAATTAAGGGTGGTCAATTCGAAATTTGTGTAGATTGTTCATGGTCACTCTACTTAAAGATCAATCGGACCAATTATTTAAACTTTTAAACTTTTTATTATTTTTTTTTTCAATTTTTACTGCAGCGAAGCAAAAAAAAATTGGTGGTCAAAAATGGTCAAACGATGGTCAATCCTATGCAGTAATAAAATTGAAGAATTTCTTGATTTTGGTGACATTAGCCACCGAATACCAATATTGAAGTTATTTTTGGAGATATTTTAGTAATTAAGGGTGGTCAATTCGAAATTAGTGTGGGTCGTTCATGGTCACCTTATTTAAAGGTCAATCGGACCGTCTATTTAAATTTTTAAAATTTTTATTAAATTTAAAAAAAAAAAAATAAGGCTGCAACGCAAAAAAAAAATGGTGGTCAAGAATGGTCAAACGATGGTCAATCCTATGCAGTAATAAAATTGAAGAATTTCTTGTTTTTAGAGACATTGGACACCAAAAACCGATTTTGAGGTTATTTTTGAGGTTATTTTTTTAACCGAGGGGGGTCAATTAAAAATAATTGTGGGTCATTTGTGGTCACTTGGTGGTCAATCGCTCCCCGTATTTTCATTTTATTTGAACAACTTTGGGGGGCCAACTTCTCGCAGCTAACAGAAACTACTAGTTTAAAGACTGAAACAATGTCTACTTCTACTAAAACTATTAGTTTAGATTTTTCTGTAGATCATGCGTCAACATCTATAAATGGCCAAATAGAGCAAGAAATAATATCTACCGCACACCTTAAAGCTGAAAATTACTTTCTACAAAATAAATTAGAAGAAGAGAGGACTTTTAGACAACCATCATTCAGTTTCAAGCAGATATGCGACAATGAATGTTTGGTTCATTTGTATACTGGGTTGCCCAATAAAAGGATTTTTTATGCTTTATTCAAACTCGTCCAGTACATTGATATCAACTATTATCTAAAATGGCACGTTAAAAAAAATTCCAAAGAGGATCAGCTTTTTATATGTTTAATGAAGCTGAGACGAAATTTTCCGCATCTTGATTTGGCTCAAAGGTTTCAAGTTTCACAAGCAACAATCAGCAATGTTCTAATAACATGGATACATGTATTGCATGAAATATTATTTTTTGCACGATCAATCTTTTTTTGTCTATTTACCGTGACATTTTGCTTGACGGTATGTTGATTTTATGGTTGCTATGCCTAACAGCTGTTCTTGCCGTCCTAGAACGGTAAGTAATTCCTTACCGTTTACATGATAATAAAATCAACATATCTTTGTAGAAAAACAATCATAGAAACGACTGCTTTCAAAAGAGCGTTTACTTCAATTATTAAATAGATGTCATTTTAGATATTAATCCAATAATATTTTATTGCGTTTTATTAGTTTTGATCGCGCAAAAAAATGCCATAAGCATCAAGAACGTTAAGGGTTTACTGGTCTTAGACAAATTTTTGTTTTCGACCAGTGGAAGACCTTTACAGTTCTTAATACTTAATATATTATTATTTACGACTGACACAAAAAGTGTAACAACATAATGATCAAGATTTGGTTTCTATAAGAGCCTACTACATAATAATTAAATAGACGTAATTTTAAAACTAATATAATAGTATTTATTGTGTTTTCTAAATTTTGACCGTGCAAAAAACGCTATAAGCATCACGAACGTTAAGGGTTTACTGGTCTCAGACAAATTGGGGATTTCGCTTCGCTCAATCCCCAAACTTTTGTCTCCGACCAGTAAACCACCCTTACCGTTCTTGATACTTAATATACTATAAACAACTTATGCAAACTATTCCTAGTAGAACTAAAAATAAGAGTTGCCTTCCTAATTGTTTTAGTAGCTTTACAAACTGTAGGATCGTACTTTATTTTACCGAAATGGCAACAGTTGTGCCAAGAAAATCCATGTCGGCGCAAAAAGCTACTTATAGTTCATATAAATATAAAAACACATGGAAGGGGCTTATTGGTGTAGCACCAAATGGGGTAAGTTAATTACTTACTTACGATCGTACTTTTGCTTACAGTTTTTTTTTAATATTGTGATATTCAAATTATTTAAATAGTCAAGGATTATAGTTAATTTTATAAAGATTTTACTGTGTGGGATATAAGGTTTTAACTATTTAAATAATTTGAATATACTTTAATATAACTTAACTTTGTCTTTCCACTAGGTGACAACATACGTTAGTGACTTGTATCCAGGTTCAAATTCCGACAAGAAAATTGTCCAAAATTGTGGAGTGCTCAGCCAAATGAAAGCAGGAGATTTAATTATTGCAGATAAAGGCTTTCTTATAAAAGATATTCTCCCTGCATGTGTGTCTGTAAATGTTCCACAATTTTTAGTGACTCTTTAGTTCACACCGCAGCAAGTTCAGCAAACCGAATCCATAGCCAAAGCAAAAATCCACGTAGAACGTGCGATCAACAGAATTAAATGTTATTCCATTTTAGATGGAATACTAAGTGGGTGCATACTAAGTTAGCCAATTTTGATGTAATTATCTGCTGCGTATATTTTCCGCCAAAGTCTTGTGACTCTGCATATCAATCTTTTTGTCGTATTTTGGAAAACTTCAAAAACGAGTATCCGAACGCTAAATTCTTAATATTGGGAGACTTTAACTTGCCGGAAATTGTTTACTTGGAAACTTGAAGATGACCTTTTTATTCCCGTTAATTTTCCCAACATTGCTTCTGAGGTCGTGTTGGAAAATATGTACTACTTGGAGCTTAACCAGGTTAACACCCTTTGTAACCCCTTTGGGAAACTTCTGGATCTTATTTTTTCGGATGATACACTGGACATTTCCGTTAGACCATCCGACTACTTTCTTGGCACTGTTGATGTTTACTATCCTCCCCTTGAGTTAGAGCTAAATACCTCAGCTGGTCCTACAATGGACGTTACTAATAGTACTCAACGTGTTGATTTTGGCAATACTGACTTTGCGAATCTGAACTTTTATTTTACTAACCAGGATTGGAGCTGCTTAGATAATACTTTAAACATTAATGAAGCATCTGCGGTTTTTTATGATATTTTTTTTCGGGGTATACAGTATTACACGCCAACTAAATCTGTCTTATCTGACAAATATCCGTCCTGGTATAGCATTAACTGCATTAAGTCCATTAACTGGAAGAATAGACTGTATAAAAAATACCAAAAATCGGGGCTTGCATCGGACTACGCTAATTACTCTACTGCGCGCAAGAATAGTAAGGAACTGATTGACCTTAGCTACCATTTATTTGTTACCAAAACGGAGCACTTAATTCCTTCTGACATCAAACATTTTTGGTCCTACGTAAAAAACTTGACAAAGCACTCTGGTTTGCCTAACTCCATGATATCGAATGATACGGTCGTCGAAGGCCCGGTCAATATTGCCAATGCATTTGCTACTTATTTTAGCTCATGCTACTCTTCTCACGGCTACGTGGATACGTCATTTGTTTCTGAGACTATTGCCTGCTCTCAATCGCTGGTTACTCATAAATTTACTACCGAAGAAATCAGACTGAAACTTAATTCTCTTGATCCGAAAACAAGCGTAGGTCCTGACGGAATCCCTTCTATAATTCTAAAACGGTGCTCTAAAAGTTTATCCATGCCTCTACAAAAAATCTTCCAACTTTCGTTCGATTAAGGAACTTTTCCGGATACTTGGAAAAAATCAACTTTGGTCCCAATATTTAAGTCAGGTGCGAAAAACGATGTCAAGAATTACAGAGGCATTTCTTTAATTTCCTGTATACCAAAAGTCTTCGAATCAATCATCACAGATGAGCTTCACTTTACTTTCAAACATGTCATCTCTACGCAACAGCATGGTTTCCTCAAGGGTCGTTCCACTGCTACCAACTTTGCCGTGTATCATAACTTCTTGTCGTCTAATTTGGAACGAGGTCTACAAATTGGATTGTGTATATTTGGATTGTGAATATTTCGGATTGTGTTAATGTTCAAAAAGATTTGGATAATTTATCTCTTTGGTGCAGAAATAACCAACTACACTTAAATGTCGCAAAATGTAAGGTGATGCGCTTTGCAAAATCCGACAAATGCATTTATTTTCAGTACACCGTGGATAGCACTGTTTTAGACCATATTGAACAATTCAATGATCTTGGGGTCATTTTTGATAAATCTTTATTTTTTACTCCTCACGTTGATAGCATTGCACTGAAAAGCTTTAGAATGCTGGAGTTTGTAAAACGGCCATACGTTGAATATCAGCGACACTAAAGCGATTCAATCGCTGTTTAACTCGTTGGTTCGCAGTATTTTGGAGTACTGCAGCATTATATGGTCTCCTTACTATGCCTGTCATATTAACCGCTTAGAGCGAGTGCAGAGCAGATATACGATTTATTTTTATTTAAATATAAATTCCCTATTCAGGATGTTCCTGCCTGCACTCGCTTGTTGCTGGTTGGTATCCATTCACTACAGCATCGTAGAAGTAATGCTGCAATACTTTTTTTATTTAAATTGTTAAATGGAATCGCTGATTGTTCTGAACTTTTACGTTTAATTACTTTTCGGGTTCCTACTCGTTGTACTAGAACTCAAACTTTGTTTTTTATACTTCAACATCCTACTAGATACGGAGGCAATAGTATGATTCCCAGGACCTTAAATTTGTATAACTGTTCCTACCATAATTTTAATTTGTTTAACGGGTCGTTTCTAGCATTTAAAGCCAAATTAGCAAGGGGTTTTCCTTAACTTGTTTTTTTTTTCCTTCCTTTTTTGTTATTACTATTTGCTTTGAGAATTTCACCTTATTTTTAAATGTGTACTAATTGGAATTTATTTTCTGTATGTATAATTGAGTTAAATAAATAAAAAATAAATAGACTACATAGCCGAATCACTCATACCTCATTCTTCATGCATTTTCCAAGTAGTAGGAGCTCTAACCAATTTGCAACATCCACTCATTAAAGAGGTCGAACAAATGTATTGAAATCAAAATTTAAAGCTTTAATCATAATTTTCAAATATGTATTTGTATTTCATTTATTTCAAATAATAGTTCATAAACCTATTTTAATCCTTTTAGATAAGGTAAAAACTTTTGTTGATAAAAGTTTTCTAAAATATTTATGTTTTTACACCACTGTGCATCTTTAGATATAGGAACAATTTGCGTTTGTTTAGGTGTCCAAATTACTAAGTAGCATTTATTTTTTTTTGGTAATATGCAGCTGTCCCTGGATCTGATGCCAATAATCGTGCGTTTTATTGATTATTATTTTATCATTTGTATCTTTAAATATAATGTAAGATTTGTCTTTTTTTAATCCATCTTCTAGATTATTATTTCTATATTTATAAGGGCATTTCACTTCGATTAATGAATCTTCCCCAACTAAGCCATCTGGACTGGTTCCCAAATAGCCACACTCGAGAAGCGACACACCCGTTTCAATAATTTTTAACCCTGTGACATCTTCGAATATTTTTTTAGCCACGACTTCGTTTTCTCTACCCCATCGAACTGCGCGAATTTTATCAATGTCGTATCCTTCCACCAAATTCGTAAAAATCGAAGCAGAGAATCTATTTTTATTGGATGCTGACAGTACTTTTCCAAAATTATTAGCCGTTAACCTGTGTTTTCTTGCTATTTGCCAAAATTCATTTTTTGATTGCTTGTTAACTTTGCAATCTCCTCAATAACACCAGAAGTTATTGAGCAATATTTTTTAAATAAAGAAATTTTGTCGTTCGAAGTATCAAATTGCGAAGAATATAATAAATCATCTATTTGGGGAAGAATACTTAATTTTTTTTCTGCTACCTTTGGGTGTAGTAACCAGGTAAATCCGACGACTTCATTATTTAGAGTTTCTAAAAATTCAGCAACTTCTATTTTCGTAGCACTTCTCTTGACTGCACAATAGTCATCGATTTTACAAGGATAAAAATCCTTCAATGTTTTAACTTCGTTACATGTACTTGCTTTGGGAGCACTCCAAGCACAAGCTTGATCAGTGACACTAATATTGTGATGACCATAGATACACAAAGCTGCCATGTGATGGCATATCACCTGTCCTCGCGGGCACGAACACTGCCCACCTAATATTAACTTATTTTCTAAGTCAATTGATATCTAAAACAGGAAAATTAGGTTGGGTTAGGTTAGGTTTTCGATTAATTCGACAATTATATGGTTTCGATTCAACTATATTTAAAGTAACACAATTCGCGTTTATTCGAATTATTCAAATTATTCGAATTATTCGAATAAGTTTCCTCTTCTTTTTGCAAGATAATTGTAGTTTACTTTAGTATAGTTATTTCTAGTTTAGATAAACTATAAGAATATTTCTTGATTGCGATTTATTGCTTCATATAGATATTTGAATAATTCGAATGATTGGAATAATTTAAATTGTTTGAATAATATGAATTAGTCATTCGAATACTTCGAATAATTATTCGAATATAAATTAAAACAAAGTATTTTTAGAGTATAAAACTTAAAAGACTTGAAGTAAGTCTTTTAGATTCTGGACTTCATACTTGCAGCTACTTCTTCTTTTAGATGAGCTGGCTGCAGATCTGGTTCGAAAGACATTTTTTTCACATTGCCACTGGTGCAAGAATTTTCACCTCTCAAAAGTTGAGTCTGATTTTCTTTAAAAAAATCCGCAACCATGGAAAAAGATAAAACCCGTTTATCGTTCATTATTCTATTCATTGTAGAAACAGAGAATAACAGATTAACAGCGATTTGAATAAAAATATATTTTAACGTAAACCTCAACGTTAAAATAGATGTTTATTCAAAATAAATATTAAAAATAAACACATAAATTGATTTACTTACCTTATGTAAATTAATAAAACACCTATACACTAAATAAAATCCTTTTTAAGGCAGAAATACGAATATGTAATATAAATTAACACGATTAGGAAAGCGACTAACGAAAGTGATTTGAATTTTCGACTCCTATCAGACGTAATTCGACGTTAGACGTATTCGATGTAAGTCGAGTTTTCGATATAGTTGTTTGTTTGACCCAGAAGTCAGTTCTACTCCAACAAAAATGCCGTTTCTACGTCATCACTAATACAGTGTATTGAGATACAAATTTTGTCAAAGACGTGTTAAAAAGTGATTGAAAGTATGTCAATAAATCATTTACTTCATCTTGGACAGATTTCTTTTTTTCATTTTGATCTTCATCAATATTATCAGAAGGTTTAATGTTATCACGGTTATTAGTTAATATAGTGGAATTTTTATTTTCAATTGGACAAAAAATATTTGAGTAATCAACAGTAATACCACAAGACCTTTACAAATAGCCGGCTATTTTTTTTTTCATTAATTTATCAAGAAAGCTTGCATTTTAATAATTTAAACGAGAACTTATCAAGCATTAATAATCTTTGATATTAATGTTTGATAAGTTCGAGTTAAATTATTTAAAAATGCAAGATTTGAGAAAAATTATAAAAAAAATAGCCGATATTGTAAAGGTCGAGTGGTATTTAGAAAGATTATTTATTGAATGAAAATTTTAAATCTATCCATTTTCTCGTTTTCTTGCTTTTGTAGTAAAATTATAACTGTCAAAATTTAAATTCGCGTCGCCTACTTCAAATTTAAAAATGTCACGTGATCGGATATTGCTACCTATTAAAATAGTCGCTGATATTCCAGCTAACGCATACCTCATCTCGCAGTAAACACACATGAAATAAACAATCATCAATATTATTAAATTTTAAATGTTTTGAATTCAGATGATTTTTAAAATCAGCTTTTCTATGATATCGACGGTTGCAACGTATTACAGGGCAAACAAAATAATTCCTTAAACCATGTACACATTCCAGATGTAATACATATTTTTTAAAACATAAAATGACATTACTACACTCTGGACAATTAAACTTAAACATATTAGAGTAATAATACTGAAAACACAACTAACAAATTCTTGAACTGCACTTTTATAAATAGTAATATAATTTACAAGTAATTAATAATTTTAATCTTTGGAAATAGAATTCAAAACATCAAGTACATATGGTACAACTTTATCATATGGAGTAACAATTTTGTACAAACCTCTCTGTATTAGTGTCCATAAATACTCGCTTTGAAGTGGATATCTGATACTCATTACATGAAATATTTTAAATAAAATATCAAATGCTCTTCCAATATTATCAAATTGACACTTTATTGTATCAACTACAATATAAAAGTTTCGAGGAGCTTGTATTGAACCTTTCACTAACAAATATTTTGTACTGTTTGTTTTCTTGATAATGCCTTGTCTCTTTGTTCTTCTATTAGCTTTTCAATATCTCCTGGACTCTACAAAATTTATAAAATAATTATAATATAATGTAGTTGTCGTGAAAAAACTATTTACCTTTGCAATAACAATGATTGATTCTGCAGTTTCAATAGTGGAGTATTTCCAATGGACTTTGCCAATTTTGGTTTTTCCTTTTGGAGGAAGTAGATATGCTAGTAGTTGTAATTGAACACAAAATTGTCCATCTAAAAAGTATTAAAAAAATTAAATAATTTACAGTACATTTTAATCAACGCACCTTCATTGTCTATATTTTTTAAATGATCAAGTAACTCCGTAGCATAAACGTCTTTTATATTTTTTTCTTTTAATTCGGTTAATATACTAAAAAAAGTTGGCCATTTCATGTAAAATTGACATCCAGATTGCGGGTACATTAGTTCAAAATCTATGTTTATCTGAAAGTATAATGCATAAAATAAATTTATTATCAAAGCCAATTTCAAAAGTTTTCTGGCATCACTTTTAATGTAAGTTTTTCTTACCAACGCGTCTGCTCTTAAATCGTTTAAAACCGGCCATTTTTTAACAAATTCGGCAGCACTTTCATAAGTTTCTGCTTGTCTTACAGAATATGTTAAATTCCATTTTTCAAGAACTGTAGCCCAAGGTTCATTATTTACTCTAAGCCACGTGGCATGTTCAAGTATTTCTAAAATGTAAGTTAATACATTTAATAATAATCAATTTTTAAATATAAAATAATTAAATTTGTATGTTTACCTTCGTCATTAATATTATTTGATGCAACCTTTTTAGATTGTACTTCGTCCAGCAAATCAGATGAACTTTTTCTTTTCTTTACAGGTATTGCTTCACCAGATTGGTGTAAAACATTGCGGCATTTGTCAACCAATTTACCACGAGCTAGTATTGGTTTTCCACAAGGAGAATCGCATTTTCTTATTGCAGGAACATAATAAATTCCAGTTATTTCATTTGGAAACACCGCAATAATTTTAGCTGCCAGTATATTGTAATCATCATGTTGCAAACGACTAAAATATCACATTTATTAAGGTGGCGAATCTACCTCAATAAGGGGGGGATCTAGTGGTTACCGAAAATGCAGAACAAAACAATAGATTTTCAATAAAAAAATGTTGTCACAATATAGCTGGACTCAGATTATTTGCCTTGTTATTTTTTTTTAGCAGCATGACGTCACAGCTTGCATGGAGAGATAGTGTAAAAAATTGATAATAGGTTAGGTTTCTTTGTTATAGGCCCTAGAAAAAAACCAAAGCTATTGAAAAATAGAGAAAAAAATTACATATAAACGCACGAATCAAATCGATCAAAATTGTAAAAAAACTTGGAGGAGGGGGTCGCAGAACTCAAACAAATTGTTTTTTGACAATTTGTTTGAGTTCTGCGACCCCCTCCCTTAAATTTTTTAAGAATATCAATTGGTTTGATTCATCCGTTTATAGGTAATTTTTTTCTCTTGTTTTCAATAGTTTTGGTTTTTTTCTAGAGCTTTTAACAAAGACCCCTAACCTATTATCAATTATACAAACTTTTACTCCCTGCGAGCTGTGACGTCACGTTTCCAACAAAAACACAAAGCAAATAAGTCCCATCTGAATTCAGCTATATTGTGACATATTTTTTTATTGATAATCGATTGTTTTCTTGCATTTTTGGTAACTACTAGATTCCCCCTTATGAACTTGGACTCGCCACCTTAAACATTAAATGACTTACAAATTTTTAGAATATTGCTTACTTTTTTATGATATAAGTGTACAGATGTTTAATTATTATATTAACTAGTCGCGTCCGCCTTGTCTGGTCTAGTATACCACTTGCTTTATAATAATTTAATACGCTGTTGCCTAATGGGCTTGTTTGCAATAGAGTATTTAACTCAAAGTCTTCAAATTTATTTTTTGGCATTAAAAAGTCAAAGAACGAAAAGCTTATATTTTCTACATCAACTGAATTATTTGTATTGTCGCCCTGGCTATCTGTTGTTGAAATAACCGTTTCGGTGCTTGCAGTACTTTCATTGTCCGATTTGTTTTCTTTGTTTTCGTCATCCTGTATATTTAATTTTATTTCGATTATTCAATAATACTTAATAAATATGCATACGTTGGCTACTATGTAGTTCCTGAATTTTGCCTTTCAATTTAATTCCTAATCCTAAAGATGGTACTAGTTCTTTTAACCCTTCTTCAGTTAAATGATTTAACATTTCAACAGTTATATCATTATCTAGCAAATTCATATTAGTTAAAAACTTACAAAAAAGTGATGAATTATACACTCAAGAACAAAATTACGGCATATTTAAATTATTGTGTATTTTTTCTTTTTTATAATAATAATATTTTGGCTTATTGTTTATGATTTCGTTTTATGTATATATTCGGACTAGGCGTCTGGCCAAAATATATACATAAAACCAAACCAAAAACAATAAGCTAAACATTATTATTATAAAAAAGAAATAATAGACAATAATTTAAATATGTAATAATTTTGTCTTTGAGTGTATTTATAAATTTGTAAATGAAAAGAAATAAAAGTACTTACCAATAAATGTTTGCACTAAATTATCAAACCCCCACTGTACTAATAATTCACTTATACTATTCATATTTGAAGTTTCCGCAAAATTTTGCGATTTGTGTAATGTGAGTGTGCGATACAACAAATAATTGGCTTTTGAGCTTAGCTCGTAAGGCACACTAGAATATCATATATTTGTTTTAAATATATCAATGGTTGGTCCAAATAAATTCATTTATTTAATAAATAAGAACACAATGTATATAATTATTTTGAACATTTCACAAAATCTTGGTATTTTGAATGCGTTTTGTTAATCTAAATAAATAATTTGTTTAGACCAATAATATAAATTTTAATTCAAATAATAAATTTGAATAAATATATTAATTTGTAAGTAAAACAATGATTTTTTTTAAGTAAATAATTGTATTTAAAAGAAATAAGCATATTCTTAAAGGAAAAAAATAGTTTCAAACAAAAATATAGATTTGAAATAAATAATATTTTTTCTGTGTGTAGCTGAGTTAAGCTTCTGACGGCCAAGAAAGGCGCAGATGTTGTCCCGTAAGTTACAGTTTTGAGTCTGTAACAAGCTAAAGGTTGATCGGTGTTTTCACGCCATAATATTCTTTGGTAATCACAGTCGCGATCGTCCACCCACGTCATTCTGTACATTTTAGTAATGTCAGCAGAGAGTACATATTGATAAGTTCGAAATCTCGTTAAAATTGATACTAAATTTTGCTGAATTGTTGGGCCGACTCTTTCACAACCGCGTGATGAGGCATATAATAAACGTTCGCGCTATCAGGTTCATTATGATTTAAAAGACCGACAAGTTCCATGTGATGCATGTATAAGTATTCGTTTAAAAAATCTACGTACTGTTTCTTTAAAATTGGATCCTTGTTTAGCTTGCGTTCAAAAGAATGAAATCGTCGAATTGCAAAGTCGCGAGATAAACCTTAATCTTGTAAATTTAACTTGAAAGGTAAGCGAACACAAATAAGCTTCTTTCAGGTCAATAGTTATCATGAAACAGCCAGATGTCATTATTCTTGAAGCAGTCTTCCTAGCTTCGAGTTTAATATGTTGGGTGTCAACAATTTTGTTAAAATTTATTAAATTTAAAATATACCTACTCGTATCTTTTGACTTCGGCACCAAGAAAATCTTGGATTTGAAGTGATTGCGACATGGGGTGCAAGCCCTAACTGCTCTAATGTCATTTAAATGACCAATTTGTAGCCTTACCTCTGCCCGCTTTTTGACAGACCAAACCTGTTCGGTGGGTTCAAATTTTTGCGATGGTCTGTGGTTAAATGGGATAATTTTAACCTTTAATGCATGATAAGATAAGCTTATTCGAGGTAATTTCTTGCCAAGCAGAGATAAATTCACTTAATCGACGAACCAACTAACTTACATTTAACGGCGTCGAAACACACCCCGATGGTACCTCTTCGGTGATTTCCTTGGTGATATCTTCCTATATGTGGAGGTTAGTGATTTGTACGTTTGCTTCGAAAACTTGGGCTTTGGTGGTTGGCTCAGTCCACCCTGACGGCCCCGTTGATATTGTCGAGATAGACCCGGATGTTTAAATTCTTTTTCGCGCTTGTGCTTCTAGCTCCTGGTTTATCAATAGCTGAAGGCATCTTCAATTCTCGACCACTTTCCTCAAGGCGTTTTCTTCTAGTAATCCAGTCTGATAGGTCGTTACCATATAACCACCCATCGACTGGCATGTTCGTAAGCGTAGGCTGTTGACCACCACCCAAAGCACGTCTTGACTCCAAGAAGTGAAAATGAAAATCTGCTGATATTCTAGCAGCTTCGCCTAAACCTTTCAGATAAGGTGACAACCTTGAGTCTTCATTTTTTTCTAGCATTTCCGTCACTACCCACTTGGGATTGGCGAGCCGACAACATGTCGTCTCTCTTCATAACCATTTCAGTTGCGATAACCTTTACTTCGGGATTTAATTTTGGAGCTTCTAACAGTAAGCAATTGCTTGCAATCGGATTTAAAGCTAGCAACTTTTCCTTTATATCTACAGAAAGATTTTTATGAGGATTATTTCTCAAATATTCACCAAATCGGGGTGGACTACACAGCCAATTTTCGTTTTGTCTTTTTTCTACTGGTTTCCCAAAATCTCCAAATTGATAAGAATCGATTGAAAGTTGGTCAGACAGGATAGTAATTAATGATAGAAAGCTTACTTATGAAGTTACAAAGTATAAAGTTTTATTACGACTTAGTACAAGGTCGTCTACTAAACGAATGAATATTACAACAGCCAGCATGAGCGCAAACAACATGCGCAATGATATTATGTGCAACGTAGGCTCTCCACAAAAGAGATGTCGCTAGTAGTGCTAAGAAGATTTGAAGATACCTAATTCTTAACACTTCTACTGTATCGTACAAATGTTCAAATACATAAAATTATCAATCTCATAATTTTCTTAATCCTAATGACAACAAATGTTTGTAATGCTTATTAGTTCCTAAACTTTTTGTCAAAATGTCTGCTGTCATTTCAGCAGTTTCCAAATAACAAGGTTTGATACAATTATTACACACATTTTCTCTGATAAAGTGATGTCTGATATCGATATGCTTAGATCTTTTGTGAAACATGGGATTTACAGCTAACTTCTGAGCACTTTGGTTGTCGTTATACAAAGTAATGCATTTTAATTCCCCAGTTAAATAATTTAACAAATTTCTAAGATAAACAGCCTCTTTTGCGGTGTCAGACATTGCCATATACTCGGCTTCAGTGCTAGACAAAGCTACAGAGCTTTGTTTACGACTTTTCCATGAAATAACAGTTTTGCACATCAAAAAACAAAAGCCGATATAAGATTTTCTATCTGTTACATTTCCTCCCCAATCAGCATCCACAAAACATTCTAATTTTAATTCAGCTTTTTTCTCAAATGTCAAACAATAATTCTGAGTTTCTTTTAAATATTTTAAGATTCTCTTTGCTTGTTAAACTGACTTATATAGCTTATACTATAAGCTATATCAGGACGAGTTTGCACTGCTAAATACATTAAGCTCCCAATGAGTTGCTGATATGGCAAATTAATATGCTCATTATTTATCTTAACTAGATTAATATTAGCTTCTAATAGAGTTTTGAAAATTTTACAATCTAACATATTGAATTTTGTTAACAATTAATTGCTCAATATAAACACTTTGATCCATGGTTATAACTCCCATTTCTTTGTTAATATTAATTCTCATTCCCAAACATTGTCTAGCTTGTCCTAAATCCTTAACCTTATATTTACTGCTTAATTCTAATTTTAAGTTTCTACTTTCATCTTTTTCATTTGAAAATATAAGAAAATCGTCTACGTACATCGCTACTATAGTTAACAAATTATTCCTATGTTTAATAAACAAACAAGGTTCCAGTTTTAAATTTTTCAAAAGCCTCGTCTTTTGTTTTTAAAAAATAGATGAACGCCATCTTACTAAAATTATCTTCCAGAATTAAGAAATATTTAGAACCGCCAATCGACATTGTTTCTATTGGCTCACAAATGTCAGCATGAATGATCTCTAATAACTTTGACGCTCTACTTCCTTTTTTAGGAAAAGGTAGCCGGCTCTGTTTTCCTTGCAGCATGCGATACAGTTTTGCTTAGTGATCTTTTCGTTATCTTCACTGATCAGACCTTCAACCGCACCATTTTTCATTTTTTTCCAAATCCTTACTGTTCACGTGACCAAGTCTTTTATGCCAAACTCCGTTGTTTACAGCTAGCATTGCATCAAATTGAATGGTTTCTACATTCAATCTATAGACATTGTCTATAAGTGTAGCTAAAGAGTAGATATATGTGGTATGTTCTGGGACCACATGACCTTGAAGCAGCACTACCTCTCTGTCTAACGCATGTGAATTATTCGTTTCTCACTCTTACTCATTACACATATATATTTTTATCAAGGTGGTACTACTGACGCCTTCTGCGCGAATTTAAATATTCAAATTATGTTACCAATAATTGTTGATAGCACTGCTTTGGCGGAAAAAATTCAAATTTGAATTAAGTAATACTAAACATCATCCAACAACCCTCAAAATATCACCAAAAAATCAATTACATTTTTAACCCTAACTATTTAATACCTCAAATATTAAATTAACCCCTTTATTTTTTTGCACCCTGATAAAGAAATAAATCTGAAAAAAAGTAAAGAATTAACCGAGATTCGAACCAAGGACCAACCGCTTGGAAATCACAAACGGTAGCGCTACATCACAGAGCTATTCATTAATTAGATGTATACTTTGTGTACAAAAAAAAACAATTTCCGTGACTTATCGCTGATCGTGTGTGTGTGAATTAGTTCACAACTAGTAAATGATCCGTGTTTCAAGTAACGAGCGCTTTTACTAATCATATAAATTTGTTTAAATAATATGATATTTATTAAAGATGTAGTTCTAAAAAAAAAAACGAGAATAAAAAATGGCAAGAAAAAACAAAAATTATGTTTTACTATATATTTTATTTACAGAATATATGTATTTATATATATTATTAAAATATTATAATGTTTTGAATTCCATAAACCCAAGTCTTATCTTGTAACATGATATATGATACATATGTGCATCAGTTTAGTACAGGAGTAATGAAATAATTGCATTAACTTATAATAAGTACATATAATTTACAAAAAATACATATATTCAAATTATAGTTTAAAAATAAACAAGTACAATCCTTATAATACTATTTTAGTGTGCAAACAACCAAATAATCTTAATTATTACAAAATTATAGTATAAACATATATGTTACTATACAAAATTATTAATACAAAATCAGCAAAACTGTATATTTAATACTACAAATAGCCTAACTAACATGAAATAAAACATTATCAAATATCTATATCACGATGACCCCAAGCGAGCATTTTTACGGAACCAGGTAAAACAAAGCGTTTATCATCAAGAGATGATAACGCCGCTTTGTTTTTCAATACACTGTACATATTATGTAAATGTGATTGAAAAGTAGTCATTTTCCTATAAATTATACTGTTGTCTGTTTCAACAATATGTTTATAGTCATCTAAAGTAATTTCTTTTTGAACCACACTACTTTTAACGCCCTTTGCTTTTTTTGATAGACTACCTTCAGCATTTACACAATATGCCTTTGCTCCAGTACCATAAAAATCCCAAATAATTTTTCCAGCATACTCATCCTTCATTTTCCCCAAAATTGAAGAATTTGCAGGTACATTATGCATATTATTTGGATGATAGTTACTGGTATCAAATTTATCTAAATGCAATTTCATATCTTCATAAAAATTTTCAGTTAAAATTTCAATTATTAGGCTATCAGTGTCAGTATAAAGAAGCAAAGCATTTTCACCATACTTTTCTTTAATAAACGAATAATAAAAATCATAAATAATAGTTTTTGATAAGTCTAAAACGCTAAAGCCTATATAAATGGGTTTATTATATACAACTTTTAATTTTTCCATCTGCACCGCAACAAAATTTTCTGTAAAAATTTTACAATTTTTAAAATTTGGTTTTGCCATGAGATTATTAGCACCTTGTTTATGTCCAATATTTTCCCAATGCGTTACTAACTTTACATCTACTCTTTTATCAACGTTTTCCATAGTTTTCCCGAAATTACTATTATTCATTAGTTTGAAAAAATCTTTTTCAAACTTACTACTTGCACAATTTCTCATTAATGTATTCAAATCTATATATGGCATAAGCCAAGGACTTTGTTCAAATTTCAATGCTCGATGAATGTGAGTTAATTTTAAACCGTTTTGAAGCGCTTGCTTTAAATTCCTATAATGTATAACATATTTAGATTTTTTATAAAAATTTGGTATTAATTTTTTAATTTTAAATTTTGAAATTGGTGAAACTATGGATTCCGGACAAAAAGGTAAATCATTATGCAAATCATGTAAATTTTCTGGATAATTTAAATCTACTTCTAAAATGTAACCGCAATCAGAATTATCTGGAATATTTTCAACGTTCAATCTATCAATTTGAAATTCATTTAACCATTCAAATTTGCTTTTGGGAAGATATTGAGACATAGCAGCTCCATATAAATTCGTAGCATCTAAATACGTTATGTAAGATTTTGGTTTAGATGGATCATAATTTGGAATGAACTGATTATTTGCTACTGCTTTTCTTATACTACATTGACTTACGCCACCACGAATTCCTTTTTTAAAAAAATGTAACATATCAATATCGGTTAGCAGTTCCAACTCAACATCAGTATATTTCAGCATAGCATCCCAACTAAGCCCTGGTGCAGTGTAGTATTGAGCTGGATCTAAACTGTATACTGACATGCACAAATTTCTAAAATTTTCAAAAATATCACTAAGTATTAATACGTCGGATTTTAAATATATATCAGAGTTTTCTCCTAATGTGTTGCATTTAAATACATTCCATACTTTGCACGCTCGCTCATAGTCAAGTGTTGAAATATTTTCGTTTGATAAGTTATCGAAAAATTCTTTATGTGGTGGTAATTTTTTATCATCTAATTTATGAACATCCGAAACATATGAATAGGGAAATACACCTTTCAATCGAGTCAAGTTAAATTTTTCATCATCAGGAAAGTATTTACGAATTTCATAACATTCGTTATCACTTAGATTTTGGGCCAAGCGACTCAAACTAGAAGCCATAAATTTAAATGAATCTAAAAATCGCAGTTTGAAATATTTCTTTTTCTCATTGCCGGTATTTTTATCTAAATATGTGTCGACCAAAATGTGTTTAGAAAAAGAAATATATCGTTCTTTATTTTGTGGAATAACGTCTACACGTTCCTGATTACAAGCTAAATCTTTAATGAATAAGTGACTGTCATAACCACTTAAATTATGAAAAAAAATAGGAATGAAATTTTGAATTTTAAAATTTAAATTACAATTCACATGAGCAGCACCTCGATATTGGCCTGTTAAGTGACAATGATCCCTTACACGAGTTTCATTATTTTTAAATTTTTTTTTACAAATATGACAATTTGGATTAGTTTCAAAATCGTTTTCCTCATTTCTAGTTAAAATATTTATTGGTATAATTGGTTTTAAGTAGTTGTTATAAATGTTTTTAACATCCGCCTCCAATCGTTCAATAAATACTTTAACACAATCTTCTCCGCGATACAATTGAAACTTGCATAAGGAATCATTGTAAGAACATTTGATATAGTAGCAAAATGAATAAGGTTTGTGCACAAATGTCTTAACTGAAAATGATTTTTCAGAACTTGGTTCACACACCTCAATTGGTCTTAATACCGTTTCAAAATCGGCATAAATTATGAATGGCACCTTTAGTTGATTTTGAAAATTTTCAAATTTTAACAAATTTCCCGGACGTGTATTTCCATTTTTATCTGTTATAATATCTTCGGTCGGCAATTTAGTGTAAACAAAATTGCAATCATTTAACTTATGCTTTTCTAAAAGTTCAGCATTTGAAAAATTTACCAAACAACCATCACATAAAAACAAAACACTAGAATGTTTAGTCAGCTGATTTCGAACTAATCTCGACATGCTCTTAATAAGACAATAATGGTTATTGCCAATATTATCACTAATAAGCAGCAAATTTACATGTCGAATTCGACGATATTTTGTAAAATGTAAAGGCCCTACTACTTCTACTTTTGCTACATTGTTTTGAAAGATGTTTTCCAAGCCATAAACATTTATTGAAATATCATTGAGTATCTCAAATTCATTGATATCACTCAATTTTACCGGAAACTCAATACTGCTAAAGTCCAACTCGTTTTGAAATTGTACATACCGAGCTATACGTTCAGGATGATGATCAATTGGATGTAATGCAGCCAAAACGCAATATTTAAAACATTCGTCATCTATGTTTTGCATATTGATGACAGCCTTTCGATCTCTATTTTCTTTCGGTAGTTCAATGTAACGAGACGCTCGCATAGGATTATGTTTGTTCACGTTCATCTCCAAGTATAGTAATTTTTCTAAGGCCCACCCTGTAATTATACAAAATTAAAATCAATTTAAAAATAATAGTTTTCATTAACTTACCACTGCTTCTTTCCTGGAATTCACTGGCTTTTTCCTCAATAACTGCTTTAATATTAGGAAAAATTTGAAGTAAATCAGCATCACAAGTAACCACCTCATTTTTGGTATTAAATGATTTAACCTCTTCTTCTTCATTGCTTTGTAGAATGTAGTTTCCAAACAATTCAAAATTTATTTTTAGTTGTTTATGCGACCGAAGACAACGTTCTATCAGCTGTAATAATTTTGGCCTCAAATCTTCTAAATATTCCCCAATATGCCTTATTGATATGTCAGTCGAAGTGATGCGATAGCTGATAATTCGGCTTTGAAAAGCAGTCGCTATCTTTTCAACCCCTTCTAGATCATCAACTTTTTCGCATACTTTGGCTTTATGACTTAAAGTATTCAGATGGCCATTGAATTTGTAGCGATTTTCCAAATGTATATCACATACATCACAATAAATAGCAGCTAAAATAAATACTCATTATAAGCATTTTATTTATTTTTTCATAAAACAATGTTAGTACTTACCACTAGTAGAGGGTTGGTCTTGTCTAGCTTGTTTGTTAGGTAATCCATGGCTCCCTTCATTATGCTCCTTGAAACTTGAGGCACTTGCGAAAACACTGCCACATTTTTCACAAAGCACATTTTTTAAACAAATATCGGAATTAATATGTCGTTTAAGACTATCCTTTCGACTAAAAGATTTATTGCAAGATTGACAGGCGAACATTTTCTTAGTATATTTGAACAGATACTAATTAGTTATTATACAAACATATGATTTAATACAATAAAAAGTAATACCATCGGCAGTAACATTAATAAAGTAATATGATACTCTTTTTTTAATCATATACAACTACATATGTAATTCATCTTATCTTCATTATGTTCAGGTACAAGATAAAAATACAAGTTATTTAACACTTTTTATTTCTTTATAATATAATCATATAAAATATCTGAATTTTTAGCACCACAAATTCAATTCTTATTATAGTAAGAATTTTCAATTTTTATTATAGTATTTTACTAAATTAATAATAGTTATAGGTAATATTGTTTTAAGTTGATCCAGCTTATTTTTGCGTCACATTTCCTTTGACTGATATTGTATCAACACATGATTCTATTACATTATTATATAAAATTTCATACAGCTGATTAAATTCTGCATGACCACTGCTATATTTGATGCAGTAGTGATTTAACTCTAAACATCGCATTCGATTTTTTTCATCGTCACTCAAATTTTGAAATAATGTATACGGTTTAAACAAATATGTTTATTTATTTTAATAATATATTGTAAAAAAACAAGATTTAATACAAATTAACAGAAAATATTATAAAGTAATATGATACCTTTGTAACAAAACTACACATGTAGTTTGTCTTATCATCTTTATTTTTAAAGTAAAAGTACATCTACCTACATAATTTAACATTTATTTCGAAATAATATAATTATACAATACATTTGAATTTTCGAGACTACACATAAATGGTTTTTTATAACTATGATTTACACATATCGATCTAGTTTTAACAAGTTTTGGACAAAATTCGTCTTTTTCTAAATTAACAATAACTATAGGTGAATTATTTGATACTTGATCCAGCATATTTCTGAGAAATTCTTTCTTTACATTTCCTTTAACATATATTCTATCTACATGCTTTACTATATATTTATTAAAAATACCACTTAATTGTTTCAATTCAGAATCACCACTATTATATTTAATACAATGATGATTGAATTCCAAATATCGAATTTGAGTTTTTTCCTCATTACTCAAATATTTAAATGGTGTGTTTGGTTTAAATAAATAAGTTAATTTATTTTTATCGTTGTAAATCGTCAATTCTTTAGGTATAAATTGCGAGTTGATAATAAATCCTTGCATATCAATTACTACAAACTTCATCTTGCTTGAATAGTCAATATTAAACTGAGAAATCATCAATACTGTGATTAACTTAAATAATTTTTTTCACCATCCCACTCAAAGGTGTATATTCCACAATGCTATCATGAATAATTAGGCAATATGCCTTGGTCTTATCTGGAAACTGCAAACTGCTTAAAATTTCCAACTTTACATCCACCGTAGATGACTTTAATGCTTCACATTGTTTTGAACAGTCCATAACAAATAAGCATCTATCATTAAACATTTTATAATCCAATAATGGTTCAATATGTGTGGCATTATAAAAATTTTTCCGAAAATCTATATACATTTGATAAACTTCCGTATATGCCATTTTTTGGAAATTTATCTTTAATGATTCATACGGATAGCATTCAGAATTCAAATGTACTTTCAAATCGAGTAGATTTAGATGATTAAAAAAAGTTACATCTTCAGCAGTGTTATCTTTTACATTAGTATGGAATGCCACAATAATATATCGAGGTCTCTCTAAACTAGTGCTAGTTTTTACAGGCCAAATTTCCTTATCAGTTTTTCTTAAAGCAGGCATCTCATGTAGCTCCCATTTTCTAAATGGAATCTTTATTGGTGTATCTTTACTAATATGTTTCAACATGCGTAATTTTACCACATCGTTAGGATATACATGTTTAACTTTGAGTTCAACATTTGTAACACTTATTACTGCTTTCTTTGTATTGGTAGCTTTATAACAATTAAAATCGGTTCTAGAACGTATCAATCTAATTTTATGACGACCAGTTATGACTCTTGCATAGTCTTGGAATACACCCAAAATACATTTTAAAGGAATGCGAAACGTGAAATTATTTGTGTTGAGAGTGGCTAAGTCACCTCCAGATATAACCCAACCAGCTCCAATCAATGCTTGAGATTCATTTGTATTACACAATAAAATATTTCGCATTGTACTAACTGTTCCAGGATCTCGCACTTTATCGATTTCCTTACCATTTAATTCGTAACTAATGGACTCGAATAAATACACACCAGCATTATTGGTTAATTTACACATACCTTCTCCGGTGGTTTCTTTAAATTCGCCCTCGACACATAAAAAAGCATCATACATTGCCATAAATATATCTTGTTGATTTATCGATATTTCAATTTCATCACTATTTTCAAATGATTTTGTATGTGGATGGTATGTGTGGATTTCTTCACGTACAATTGAATCATCATAACTTGGATCGTTGAACAGTTCTAATTGTTCGGACATTATATCCCAATGATTGTAGAAATTGAATGTTCTGCTTTGTTAATGTTGACTTCCTTAAGAAAGGTTGACGATTGAATGAAACAATAGCAGGTTTACACACTTTTTTTATAGAATTTTGTTTAAATATTAACCCCATAGTTCTTTAATTCCAAACGTATAATAATTTCCTCTCCTCTGAAGTTTATATATTCTGAATTTTGATCCAATAACTTTATTGTAATATTATCGATTAGTTTTCGTTTAATAGGCAAATAAACAATATTGTTTGGCTGCTCATCTATACTGTATCCAGGATTTGATGATGGCGAAAATTCATATAACGTATGTGATTGTTGATTTCCGTAGTAGGAACCGTTTACAATATTACATTCAACGCGTATGGTGTATACTTTAACAATGTTTACAGGTAAAGTAGATTCGTGATTTATATTGGCTTTTAAAATTCCAAGTTCGAATCCTAGAATTGCTCCAATACTATCTTCGGGTGTAAAGTCCACATTAAAAACACATTGCATTTCACATTTTAGTGTGTTATGATTGGGTTTAATTGATAGAAATTTATCTGGTTCATTTGTATTAGGACATAGTATTTTCTGTAAATATAATTCTATATCAGCTAATTCGTAAGCTCCCGTAGGAATTGGGATATATCTCAATACATTTTCAACATCATAATAATAAAACTTATTATTTTTTCCTTCTTCTATATTTGGTATACTATTAAATGTATACAAACCAATAAGAGCGAGTGCATAATTATGCTTATCTTCAAGTTCAATGGGAGGATAGAAATTCGCTGACAGCAAGCTACTTTGACCTTTTAATGTAAACGTTTGAGACATGACTGATATTATTTTTTAACAATTATTATTTAAAAACTCTAAACACAAATGTCCGCAATTGTATGTGTTATAGTTCTGATAGTTTTCGTGATTGTAGGAAATATTACTTGAATCGCTAAAATATTGAATCAATTCTAAAGGCGGCCGTAAATTTCCAAAACTATCAAAATACGTTATGTTGTTCTTGCGTTTTTTATAAGCCACCCAATGTGTGCCTTCATTTTTAAAATCATCTAAATTAACAATAGCGCTTTCATTTTTTAACGGTCCACCATAGGGTAATTGATTACGCATATACACACCTCGAAAGTATGGAATTTTGTAAATATTAGCATATTTACAAATATCCAAATCCGTTAAAGCCCTTCGAGGTAATTTTACAAGTTTTTTTTCTTCTTCATAATTTTTTCTTTAACATGTAGACCAAACCCATTATTTCGTTTTTTTAACATTCCAGACCCGCGTTTTCCTAGTGTAATTGATTCCATTGCACGATTATGACGTTCTGCTTCAATCAGTTTTTTTTTCCCAATTTCCACATCTTTGATAGTTTTGACAACAGCAGCCGCACCTCCACTTAGAGCTCCTACAGCAGATAATCCCGCAAATAATGGCAAAATAAATGGTAAAATTCCACCAGTTTTTGGAATTGGAATTATTCTAGGTGTTCGTATATTTTTACGACCTCCTGCTTTCTTTACAGCAACACGAGCTGCACACACTGCCTTCTTAGATACATCCAGTAAATTACTATGATTAAAACTCTCATTACTTAAAGCGCTTTTAATATTTTTCGCTACAGCACTTCGAAAAGCTTTACGTTTTATCTTTTTCTTGCTAACACCCATTCCAAATTTTTGTTTAACTTTCATCGCGTTTGTCACTAACCAAGCAACACTTTTTTCTCCAAAATTTGCGTCTTTTGCCTTGACCCGTTCCCACGCACGATTTTCCAGCACTTTATCCGCCCAATGCCGATCAGTTAAATTTTTATTTTTCGAATAAGCGATATCGTGTTGTTTACAAGCTTTATCTAATGCGTTAATACCGGTATCACCACGTGACAGTCGTTTTTTTAATTTTGTACCTGGCCCACAATATTGATATCCTGGCACATGCAATTCAATCGGTAATTTATTTATAACAGTATTTACTACACCTGCACCCGTTGACGACTTCATTCGGAATAAAATTGAATAGTATAAAGGAAAGTATTTATTTAAAATAGTTTTAATTGTTGATAAGATGCGCATCAATAAACAAGAATTGCAACTACCAATAATCAATTTGGATAATGAACAAGAAAAACAGTTTCGAAGACATGGTGCACTGTTTCCTAATACGATAAGGGCAATAATAAGTGGACCCAGTGGTTGCGGTAAAACGAATGTGATGATGAGTTTATTATATGATTCAAACGGATTGAAATTTGAAAATATTTACATTTATTCAAAATCCCTGTATCAGCCCAAATACAAAAATCTTGAGAGGGTGCTAAAACATGTGTCTGAGATAAAATATTTTCCATACAGTGACAATGAAGAAATTTTGGATCCATCCGAAGCACTTTCAAATTCAATATTTATATTTGATGATGTAGCGTGCGATAAGCAGGATAAAATTCGCAACTACTTTTGTATGGGACGTCATAAACAAGTGGATAGTTTTTATCTCTGTCAAACATATTCAAGAATACCGAAACAGCTGATACGTGACAATGCCAACACCATAGTGCTTTTTAAACAAGATGATAAAAATTTAAGACATGTATACGATGATCATGTAAACACGGATATGCCATTTGATACATTTAAACAAATGTGTGGGGAGTGTTGGAAAGATAAACATGGGGTAATTGTCATAATAAAAGATAGCGAATTAATGAATGGACGATACAGAAAAGGTTTTGATTCTTTTATTTTATTATAATTTTTTTCAACATTCTATACTTTTAAGCATCACAACACTATAATTGCGATTGGTTTCGAGATTCAACAATACAGATCGACACTCTATGTACAGGTTCGATCTGTAGGTCCGACCTGTAAGTCCGATTTGTAGGTCCGACCTGCAGGTCCGATCTGTAGGTCCGACCTGCAGGTCCGATCTGTAGGTCCGACCTGCAGGTCCGTTGTGTATGTCGCACCTGCAGGTCCAACTGTAGGTGCGACCTGCAAGTCTGACTGTAGGTGTCAGGGCCTGGGACCGACGACCGGTCCGATCGCTGTAGGTCCGATTGCAACATCAATACAAATATAATATAAAAACAAGAAATTATATCTTTCTCTATCATCTAAATAAGTTTGCATTTATTCATAATAAAACAGATCGGTATAAAACAGATTTATATAAAACATATCTACATAAAAAATAGCTATAAACATTTTGTATTTCAACCCGCATTATAGGCTACTATTCATATTTTAATAATTCAGTATAGTTTTACCTGTTCAACTGTACAGATCAATTAAAAAAAAATAGTAATAATTATGTCCTCCAAAAAAGTGGATCATGTTAGACAACAAATAATTGATACATCTAATGTAATTAGACAAAAGTACTTAGCTTTAAAATCAAATAAAGATGAATATGAAAGGGATTTAAATAGATTTTTTAAACCTGTCATGGAGCCGTTGCAGGAGATTTCTGAAAATATGTATTCAACAAACGATATAAAGGACTTGGAAATAAGTAGGAAACGAAAAACAAATTTTGTTGATTCCGAACTAGTCCCGAAGAAAAGAGCTATAAAGTATGAAAATAATCTTGAAACTATAGAGAAGGAGTTTAAAACCACAATAGACAAAACAGCTTTGTCAACATACTTACAACAATATCCACCTATAGTTAGAGAATTTATTCAAATGTATTTGGTTGGTAATCGAGAAAATTTTGCTAAAGTGAATGGTATTAAATTTGATTCTGTAGATGACAAGTGGACAATAGGATCGAAAGAAATACATTTTGAAAAAAATGATGTAATTGTTATTGACAAACAAAAATTTCCTGGTACATGGGGCTCTATGAGCTACTATTTATGAAAAAAGCTACGAAGTATTCACAAAGTGATGAAGAATGTTATTATGATATTTTAGAATTGACGAATGCGCATAGACGGGGTCACAAATCTGGTAATCCAATTCAAGGCACGCGAGATCATAAGTATAGAAATATAATTAAACCATATTTATTTAGAGCAAAAAAGGGTGGTAGACTCAAGAAAATTAATGAAACGATGCAGCTCAATACAAAACCAATTGAATATGTATATTGGAATAATATTAATGAAATTGTAGATAGACTTAGACTTTTAATTGCATCTAAAGCAGCTAGTAATAATGCACATAATAATGAAATTTTATCAATTATTGAAGAGTTGCGGGAGGAAAAAATTATTGATTAAATAGTAGTAGTTGTATCGAAACATATCTATTGCGAAGATGAGTGTCAGCAAGTTCGGTCGTAGATTTAATGCAGATTCCAAAAATTCAAAAATAATATTAATTCAAATTCCACGAAATAGTGATGGTGATTATGATTTAGAAAATCATAAGTTATGCAATGTTAATACACCTACTCAACCATTGGATGTTGCTAATAAACAATATGTAGATGATTATATAGACACTATAAAAATTAGCGATGTACTCAATATAATTGATGACAAGTTGAAAAAACACACAGAAGAAATTGAAGAGTTTGTGGAAAAGTTGCTAAAACAATCGCACCCACAATTCATGAAATATGAGTAAAAAGGTGGTTGTTGATGAGCTTCATGCAGCGGCCCGTCGTAAATACAAATTCAGACGGACTATTATTAAAGGTTTGGATGATTTATGGCAAGCTGATTTAGCAGAATTAAGAAGATATTCAGATCAAAACAATGGATTCAATTATATTTTTGTTATAATTAATTGTTTCTCCAAATATGTGTGGGCAGTGCCTTTGAAAAGAAAATCAGCGAAACAAGTGACAATTGCTATGAAGAAAGTGTTGAAAAGTCGTGGTGTTCACCCGCCGAAAAATCTACAAACCGATCAAGGAACAGAGTTTTTAAATGATCAGCTTGGAGGTTTATTGAAAAAGTATAATATCAATCATTATTTTGTATATACTGATAAGAAAGCATCAATGGCTGAAAGAGTTATTCGGACAATCAAAGACAAACTTTTTAAACTATTTAGTCTAAATGGTAAATATGATTGGATAAATATTTTAGATAAGGTAATAACAAAATACAATAATACCACTCATAGTAAAACAAAAATGAAGCCAGTCAATGTGAAAAAGAAGAATGAAGAAGCTCTTTTGAAAACAGTTTATAATCACATCAAGATTGTCGATAAACAAAGATATAAAATGGGGGACATTGTACGAATTAGTAAAGCAAAACATGTTTTTGATAAGGGATATACTCCAAACTGGACGACGGAATTATTTAAAATACGAAAAGTATGTATTACCAATCCCACTACATATTTATTGGAGGATATGCAAGGTGTTCCAATAAGTGGTGGGTTTTATACCGAGGAATTACAAAAAACAGCACAACCAGATGTGTATTTAGTCGAAAAAATATTATCTAAAAAGAAAAATAAATTGTATGTTAAATGGCTGGGATTTGATAAATCTCACAATAGTTGGATAAATAGCAAAAATATTGTTTAACTGACTTGCGCATGTCTTATTAATTATAATACATAGCTATTGGATATATATTGAAATATTTGCGTTAGAATTGCAAAGTAGTTTGAAAATGAATGAAGTAACGTCTTATTTACATTTTATTGATGATGCATTTTCAAATCATCAAAATAATATTCATAACGAAAAACGATTGATTTATGAAACTAATTATACGTTAAACAATTCTAAAATATGTGAAATTTCGGTTGGATTGTGCTATTCTATGGGATTTGAACCTGCAGTAAAATTTATTAACTCAAGGAGGAAAGAAGATCGTGTTACGTTTAATGCTTTGGATTGGAATGAATTTATGAAAACGCTGATTGGATATTTTGTGAATGGTGATGTAGCAGTGTTAAATCACTTTAATTCAATATCAAACATATGCAAATTGGAAACTTCGGATTTTATGGAAATAAAGATGCTTAAAATAAAAAGTGATTATATCTGTCCAATGTATATTGATCATGTTGTTATTAAAGAAATTATAGCGTTAAATGAAGTTATTGGTTCAAGATTAGTGTTGCTAAAAAATATAAAATTTGTAAACTATTACAATAATTTACTGGTAACAGCTGTAAATATTCTATATGAATACAACAGCCTTGGAAATTACAATGACCTGATACGGTCTTTGTGTAAGGTGTCAAGTTCTATACAATCGTATTGCATGTTGGAGTGTTTAAAATACTTTGATAAGGAAATAGAAACCGATTTTAATTTACTGCTTGAAATCAATTTATTACAAAACACCACACAAAACTAAGATATTGAATAGTCTATTGGAAAATGTTGTCCGATAAAGATATTGTGGAAAAAGTAGGTGAGTTGATTGTGAAGCATCTAGAAATGAAGAAAAGTTTAGATCAATTTGATAAATCGGATTTGATATACATACCATTAGTTTATTTGAAAAAAATTGTTCAACCACTGGAGTTGCAACAAGCTTGGAATACTTTGCCGGAAGAATATCAACAAGATGAGGATCTACAGCTATGTCTACCCTGCAATGATCATCACAATCAGCCACAGGATATAGACCAATTTGATGGACCAGCACCATCTAAAAATAAATGTAATTTATGTAATAGTTCCAGCAATATTTGTTGTTTAAATATATGTTTTAAATAAATTATTTAATATAGCTCTTGATTTTTCTTAGGTAAAAATTTATATGTTATTACCTAACTTGTATGACAATGCACGCAAGCGGATGGATACATGTATAAGTAGAGCGCACCATCACATCGGGTGCAGCTCCGCATTTCGTGGTTTTCATAATAGGGCAAATCATGACAAATCAGATGTCTGGATCTAAACGAAAATTGTTCGTTTAAATAATTGGCCCTCCAGCAGTGTATGCAGTATTCCCTTCCATGGATCCACACATACGATTCGATGACACATACATGTTGTACCGGTGCATACACGAAAGCTTCATGTTGAATTGTCACCTCGTTCACCTCATCAGTAGAGCTGATACTGATGTAATCAGAATCCAAATCACTTGCTGGATTCACTATATCATCGTCACTTTCACTATCCCACATCATTAAATCGTTCGGATGAACGATATCGGATAAAAAACTTGATGTATCCGAATCATCATTATCAACCTGAACAATCGGAACGTTGTTAAACTCAGCCATTGTACTTTAGAGCAAAAATCTAACTAACACAGAAAATTTTTGCTGCAAGTACTACGTGATTAATACGATTTTGTGTTATCTACATAAAAGATTTTACAAGATGTAAAACAATGTCCACCTAATGAGTATTATATTACCAGCTACTGGAATAATTCTATGTACAATTTAAAGTTTGAAATATAATAAAACAAAAAAATCTTATCAGTAATAATAGTGAGTTGTAAATATCTAAAGTGAATAATTAACTCTAAAGTGAATAATGTTCGTTCATTTTGAGGAAGATCAAAATAAAATATATCCGATGATTCATTGGTCGTTTGCTTATCGAGCAGCTCGAAAAGGACCATGGATGGAGTGTGCAAGAGATGGAGCAAGATTTGAAAATCGAATTAGAAATGTTGAGAAGCGTATAAAATCTGTTTTTAATTTAAATCATCGTCAGAGAATTTTTGAAGAACGCTTTCAAGAAATTTTGCAATAACGCAAATCAGTAAAATTGCGTTTGTGTCAAATTTAAAATAGTTTTTTTCCATATATCAGATTTATTTTGCTAAATTTGTATAAAAGTAAAATCTCAGAATTTAATGATATTTGAGTGATTAATATGCTTATGCTGAATTTATCGTATTGTATATTTATTTTGCTGATGTTGGATTAAATTTTAAAAATGTATGGGGCGCACTTGTATATATTATATATTTATAAAGAATTTATGTGTGTTTTTACAATTTTTTCTCATTCTGAATTGGTGTAATTACTGCCCTGTGATGATCTAGCAATAACTCAAATATATATATTCACAAGAAGTTGAACTCAATTATTAGTTAAAATATCATTCTATTGTGAGCATCATTCTATTGTAAGTATTAATATTTATAACATTTATGGTAATATTATAGATTATAATTTCTGTATTATATAGCAACATGGACTTTAAAACATTAGGCAATATATCTAATGCAAAGGAAATAAAAAAAATGGTGGATTTGGAGATTGATACCAAATTTATTATTTATAATTTAGAAGTTGTGCAAACATCAGTAGGAAGAGCCATTCTTGCTGACTTGGGAGAATATTGCGTATGGTTGCCGAAAAGGTATAATGTTGTTTTCACTGATGCCGCTGTGGAAGACTGTAATAAAAACTACAAGGAAAAAATGTTCATAGAAGTTTTGAACAAGAAAGTGATTATGGAAAAATTATGTGCTTTAACCAACATTGGAAAACTATAAAAGGTAAAGTATAATTAAATGTGTCTCTAACATTTTTCTTAATTATTGTAACTTTTTGCAGGTGTTATTACCACTGGGATATTTTGACTAGGATATATCAAACATGTATATATATATATATATATCGTAATTTACTATATCTTTAATAAATTTAATTTTAAAGTATACATTTGTTTTTGTCTTTAACATTTATAAAATTACCAATACACATACAAACAAGCAGGAATCCGAATGAAGCTCTCCTCCATTGAATATTCGGTTGGGGGCACTGTTGTTCGCTTCATGTAACGTTTGATGTCGATCACAGGATTTCTTTTATACCTTCTTGCTGCGTTTTTAGCCATTACTTTTTTCTTCTTGTTTGCTTTATTTTTCTGAAGTCTCTTCATCTTATCGACGTCGTCTTCATCAAGACACACGGTTTCTTCATCACTATCAATCGGTCTTTCGCTATCGTATTGGTCTTGCATGGCGCTTTGTTGAATAAACTGTTGATTATGTTGTAGTCAAGGACTTACATTTTGATTTTTATAGGATTACAGCAGAAAAAAAAATGTTATAATGCATAATTGTATAAGGTCGTTGCTGTTGGTCTCATGTGAACAATATGTTACTGTAGGATTTAAATTACGGAAACATATTATAAAATATATTCTCTCTAAGTATTATATTCAAAAATCAGCGATAAGTCACGAAAACTGTTTTTTTTTGTACACAAAGTATACATCTAATTAATGAATAGCTCTGTGGTGTAGCGCTACCGTTTGTGATTTCCAAGCGGTTGGTCCTTGGTTCGAATCTCGGTTAATTCTTTACTTTTTTTCAGATTTATTTCTTTATCAGGGTGCAAAAAAATAAAGGGGTTAATTTAATATTTGTGGTATTAAATAGTTAGGGTTAAAAATGTAATTGATTTTTTGGTGATATTTTGAGGGTTGTTGGATGATGTTTAGTATTACTTAATTCAAATTTGAATTTTTTCCGCCAAAGCAGTGCTATCAACAATTATTGGTAACATAATTTGAATATTTAAATTCGCGCAGAAGGCGTCAGTAGTACCACCTTGATAAAAATATATATGTGTAATGAGTAAGAGTGAGAAACGAATAATTCACATGCGTTAGACAGAGAGGTAGTGCTGCTTCAAGGTCATGTGGTCCCAGAACATACCACATATATCTACTCTAAAGCAATTAGTTCCTTTTTAGAATTAAAAATGTTACATCCTTCGTCATCAAAATCAACATAATTTCCATTTTTAATTATTTGACTTACCGAAATTAAATTTGTAGTTATTTCTGGCAAACATAGAGTATCCTTAACCACAATGTCAATTAATTTATTGTTGACTCTTGTTTTGATGTCAATATCGCCTATGCAACATACCTTGAGTTTTCCCTTGTTTGCTACCATAATTTCTCCTATATTCTTCGTCTCAGACACATTTTTTACCTAATGCCTGTTTTGCGGTTAAGTGAACGCTAACACCTGAATCAACGTACCATTCGTCGCGTTTGGACTTGCCGCTGCTTAAGAATACGACACTGAATGCATTACCGCCACTTCTCTGATAATTACCGCTTCCACTGTAAGTCGAGTCGTATAACTTTGGGCATTTATTTTTATAATGTGGGGACTTGCTTGCTGGCAAGTGAGAGAGAAGGTTGGTTTCGAGAAGAATCTTATTACAGCAATTAGCGTAATTATATTTCACAATCCTCCTTTGCTATATATTCCCACTTATCGGTGAGTCAAATCTTTATTATATTTCGTTGCTTTGCTATCATCTAAATCATCATCCGCTTAAATTATAATACACAAGTAGTAAATTGGCATGCTTAACCTAACTTTTAGTTAGGCATAACTTTATGTCTTTCAAAGCAGGGAGAGGCCGAGGCCGGCCTCCCCAGGCCCTTAATAAAACGCCACACGTTCCCTAACCCAAAACAACAACCAAAGAAACGTCCAAGTAAAACTGATTCACAAACCAGTCCGAAAATACTTCAAATCAACTATGACTGGTCAACAAGCAATACCGAAGCAGAAACATCCAGCCCAAAGGCCCCGAATGTGGATCTTGATATTCATACAATGGAGCAAGACGAAGGTCACAACGAAGCAAACAACACGAAGGAAAAAACGGTTGCGCCTACTATCGAAAACTCACAACAACCAAAACCTAGAGTCACTCTTAAATATGCAGCAACAGATTTAAAACCATTCACTGTCATACTTGATGGTACTAACCCAAATGCAAACCGTATCGGCATTTTACACCCGATGGAGATAGCTCGGGTAATCAAAAAAGAGTTGCAATCGAAGGTACGTACAAACTCACAAAAAAAGGCCCATCTAAAATTGGTCTTTCTTTTGAAAAATACACAGATGCTAATAATCTAATTGATCACGTAGGACTAGAAGCAAAGGGCTTGAGGGCATTTATTCCCTATAGCCTTGTCTCATGCAAGGGCATCATTAGAGGATTTCCTATCAAAATTGACGTCGAAGAGCTAAAGAATAAAGAAGATTGTTACAGCAAAGCGGAAATTATGGAGGTGCGTAGACTTAAGAGATGAGTCATTAGCGATGGAGAACCGACATATGTCGACACAGGTACAATCGTCATAACATTCAAGGGCAAACAATTACCACAACACATTGAATACCAGCAGCTAGAGGTCGAAGTAAGCAGATACATCAATCCAGTCGTGCAATGTAATAAGTGTCTTAGATTTGGCCACACACAAAAGGTGTGCAAGGGCAAGGAAAGATGTAAAAACTGTGGATCAACAGCCCATGGAATGTGTGAAAATGTGAAATGCATCTACTGTGAAAGCTCGCACGGAGGTACGTCAAAAATGTGTCCTGAATATGAAAGACAAAAGCTAATTAATAATGCGATGTCATACGACAATATATCATTTTTTGAAGCAAGCAAAAAATACCCAGGTAGACCTAAGCAGAGAGAGTTGGAAATTGGTTCAACGACAACTTTTCTAGCACTCGTAACAAGATCACAACCTAACTTTCAGTACCAGCCGAGGCACCAGCCAGAACTTTACGCATTAACAACTAACTACAGTACAATAATGCAAATACCCAAAAGAAAAAGGTCAGTTTCGCCAGTAGGGTACGATATGGGAGAGCATAGAGCCCAGCTACTCATTCCGTCTGCACGATTGGGAGGAGGAAGTAGTCCCTTCAGATTTACAAATCCACAACACAGTCAAGCTACAACATCTACTATGAGTTCACAGCCGAACAACAGAATCTTATCGCTGGAAAATATTCAAGTCATCAAAGATGTAATTAGCAACCAAAATCTTCTGACCGAAATCTCTCTACCACAACTACTTGCCGAAGTCACACAAGCTATCAGATCGATCCACGTTAAGCTCCATTATCATGGTGAGGCTTCAGGACAGGTCTGAAACGTTTCGTTGGATTTGCGATTCTAAAGTCTCGATTTACGCAATATAGTCTTGTACTTTTCTGCTTTATTCTGTTTTTTTTTTCCTATGTAAGAAATGCCTAAGTTGCTCAAGATACTTCACTGGAATATCAGGTCGGTTAGATCTAATCGAGACTCACTGATGCTCCTTATTCGACAAGAATTGCCGGACATAATTACATTGTATGAGACGTGGCTAAAATTCATTCAAAATTTCAGAATACCAGGATATACAATATATAGATAAGATAGATCAGACGGTAAAGGAGGAGTAGCTATCCTAGTAAGAACTAGGATAAGTTATAACGCAATAGACATAAACGTGGATAATGAAGATGAACGTTTTCAAGTAATAGGCATCAGGTTGGAGGACATGAGTGTTTTCTGCGTCTATAACCCACCAGACCTTACACTTCCACAAGACACAATCTACGAATTCCTGGAAACACATGGCGAACTATTCTTAGTCTGTGGAGACTTCAATTCTCAGAACTCAGTTTGGGGATCATCGAACACAAATCGAAACGGAAGAATCCTGTTGGAAATCATCAGTAACTTGGGCCTGGTAGTACTAAACGATGGAAACGCTACAAGGGTGACCGCACCTCCACTTAAAAGCGCTCCAGATGTAATTTTTGCCTCTCCAAAAATAGCCCAATTTGCTCTATCCGCAACCAGCGAAGATTCAGCCTTAAGTGACCATTACCCGATAATTGTACAACTAGCTGACAACAATGGAATCGTCACTACAACTACCAGCTTCAACAAAAATCTCGCGGACTACATTCTTAAAAAGATCGACTTCTTTGAATACAAATTACTGCTAGAGGCCAATCTAACTCAACAAGACAGTCGGGTCACCTATGCCTATTTACGTGATGCGATGGTGGATGCTGTAGAGAAATCGTGCCCTAAGAAAAAACTCAACAAAAATTACAGAGGGCACTGCCCGTGGTGGTCGCAGGCCTGCGAAGATGCAGTTAAGCGAAGGAAGTTGAAATTTAGAGAATTTAAAGAAGACAGCTCGATGGAAAAGTTTCTACTAGCAAGAAAGGTAGCAGCCGAAACCACTCTTATTTTAAACAGAGAAAAGAGAAACAGTTTTAGAATGTTCTGCTCTTCGATAGACGCAAACGTCAACACCAAAGAGGTATGGGAAAAAATTAATAGATTCTCAAAGAGCAGACGAGCCCCTCCGGTGGCTACTCCGCTAAAGTCTATAACAGAGGAGTTCCTGGCAAAATTGAGTCCCGTTTCATGCCAACCAAAAAAACCCAACGCCGTATTCCATACCAAAAAGTCCAAGCAATTTTCGATGGAAGAAATGGTGTTTGCCTTGAGAAACAAACCAGATACATCTACGGGAATGGATGGCATCAGCTACTCGCTCATAAAAAATGCAGGTATTACAATCAAAACAGCTCTGCTTAATATCTTCAACAACATTCTGGACGGTAACTTGGCTATACCGGAAGATTGGTACATGTATTTAGTTACACTAATTCCCAAAAGCGGGAATAAACTGGATTCCATCAAAGGCTATAGACCTATATCGCTAGCTTCATGTCTCCTGAAAACGTACGAAACAATGATTAAAAATCGGCTTGAATTTCTACTAGAACATAACGAACTAATTCACGAGTTTCAATTCGGATTCCGCAAAGGCAAAGGATGCCAAGACGCTTTAGGATATATTACGTCATCTGTCTACAACGAGTTCTCGATGGGCAATAAAACCCTACTAATCACGTTGGATGTGGAGTCAGCTTACGATAATGTAAACATCGAAATACTATACACATACCTAGCAAATCTAAACATTCCACAGGACTTGGCAGATTCGATATACAACCTACTAATCAACAGAAAGATCACCATTCAGGACCCAGGCAACAATTCTTGGGTAGGACCAGCCATTTCGGGTAGAGGTCTGGCTCAGGGCTCCTCGCTAAGCCCAATCCTATTTAATATATATGCACAAACATTGCAAAATCAGTCTACTGGGGGCTGCAGAATAGTCCAATATGCTGATGACATTGCAATTTTGAAGAACGGCCAATGTCCTGAAGAGTTGGCAAATGCCTCCAATTCAACTCTGCAGAGAATATATGCATGGTTAGATAATCACCAATTGGGGGTCTCATACGCCAAATGCGCTGCAGTTCTTTTCCGAAAAGTAAATCGTCCATTTATAATGAGAGAAATTAGGATCAACAATTTTATCATTCTTCTATCCCAATCTGTAACATACCTGGGAGCTATCCTGGACCATAAATTGAACTGGTCAGAACATATAGACTCAATGTGCGTTAAGGCCGAAAAAGCTATTAATCTAATGAGATCGTTATGCGGGAAGGAGTGGGGCTCTGATCCCCAGACCCTTCTGTTGTTGCACAAAGCACTAGTAAGACCCCATCTTGACTACGCTAGCACGCTATTTTCCAGAGCAACACAACTAAAGCTGAACCAACTGGAGAGAGTACAGAACAAATCTCTGAGAGTATGCTGCGGATTTATGAAATCTACACCGATCAATGTGATTTATGCAGAAACGGGAGAACGCCCACTCCAATTGAGAAGGGAATGGTTGGCTCATAAACATATAGGCAAACTCGTCAGTATTCAAAACAACAGGACTATGCACAACTTGATTGTTATGTATGGAATTTATCACTCGATCAACGACAAATACTGGAGGAATGGACCTACACCCCCTTTTATAAGCGCCCTGGAATTCTTTCTGAATGTCAAGGAAAGTATATACACCTCAACCACACCACCATGCTTTCAAGAATCGTTACTCGTCTCAATCGACACAATAAGAGAAAATATTTCGACCCTCAAGAAAAATGACGACAACTATACTCAGTTTAAAGAGTACAGTACGAAAGTCTGGAAGGATTTCACTACGCTCTACACAGACGCATCGATATCTTCACAAGGAAAAGTGGGAATTGGAGTGTACATACCAAAAACAGAGTCAAATCTAATATGGAGACTGCATAACCAAACAACAATCTGTTCAGCTGAAACCAAAGCAATCCATAAAGCAATCCAAGAAGTAGAAAAAATAGAAGGAGATAAATTTGTAATATTTACGGACTCCAGATCGGCACTTCTTCGAATATGCAACCCAGGGCACACTTTCAAGACACACTTTTTCATATATATATATAATATTATATATATATTATAATATTTATATATAATACATTACAATAATCGAAAGAGTAACTTAATGCAAATAAAATAATTTCTTTCCATAATAATATATATTATGCTATTACATTTTAAGTGAGCCTCCAAAGAAAAACATTTATTTGTGTGACACTGTGTCTTGCTTGGTTTACAAGAACATTTCTTAAAACCCTGTCCTCCAAATTTTGAAAACTTTGTTAAAGCTTCTCTTAACGAAATTGTATTTTTTTCCGAAACAGGAATTGGTTCAAAACTTTCAATAGCCACAATTTCGTTTCTTGAAAACCATCGGTTCAAAATTCCGTGTATAGTACCAATTTGGTAAACTCCCCATATTCTAGGTAAATTACTCCTTCTGGGATCTGGCATGGGTTAGTAAACAAAACATAAATAAATAATAAAAAAACAATAAAGGGCCAGGTAGTCTCCCTTGTGTAGGAAGGAGGGTAATGCACAGAGCTCATCGGCATAGTAATTACCCACACTGTGTTATACAGTTTTCCTCGAAGTAGACTATTTTTGATGGCTCTAAAAAGCCCTAGATTTCAACGCCAATGTGAGTCAATCATCATAAATGTATAAATATTTAAATAATGAGAGAAATGATATTTGAGTGTCGCTATAGTTTTGTCCTGAGTAATTTAAATCCTGAGTAATTTAAATACTCACCCATAATCATATTGTCTTTCTGGTTCTTTGACATTTTAATGATAATTTTTTCTTCGCTGATATTCATTTACTACTCATAAATAATTAAACAAAGAGTCCAGAAAACAACCCCAATGAATTAAAAGTATTGAAGGTCTGACAAAAGGAAAGCCCACTCGCTAAAAGCGAGGCGCGAAGAAAAACCCACTCGCTAAAAGCCAGGCGCAAAGGAAAGCCCACTCGATAAAAGCGAGGCGCAAAGGAAAAGGAATGGAGTTTTACTCTGGAGTTCTTACTTGTTCACTGTTTAATAACTAAAAACTGAATACCCAAGTCTTCGAAAAATTCTCTATTTATATGATTTTGAGACCGACCAAAAGCTCCTCCCCATGATTCTCACTATCATCAAAAATCAACAACAACCCCCGATATTATTCGGTCTCATCGTACAAACACGATGTTCTAAAACATCTATTTGAAATTTAAAATTAAATGCGCGTAACTTGAATCAAGCGCGTAATTTGAATTATGAAGTGACAAACTTCAATATTTACAAGCGGTAAATAAAAAATAAAAAAATAGATATTTAGTTTTATTTTTATAGTAAATACAGCAAGTAGCAAAATAACTAATTTAATATTTTCTTCTTTTGTGATACACATTCCGAGTGTGGCCTCCACCTCCCCTTATAGCCACCCCTATCAACTCATTTAATTACCTTACCCTTTTTAGTTAATTATTTTAGCTGTTCGTTCAGCTATTTGATCCAGCTATTTGTTCAGCTGTTTATTTCAGTTATTTTTAAAGCAAATACAACTTACCTATTGGCCAACTTACCCTTTAAATGTTGTAATTTTTTGGTCTTGGCTGCTAGTTTAGACTTTTTCTGATAAGGATTTCTTTGCACTTTGTTTAATGGAAGTAACTTGATTTTTACCTTGAAAATATAATTTAGTTTTTATCATTTTCTTGAACATAAATTTTCTGGATTGGACACATGTAATATTATATCCTGCCTATGTAATGTTAAAACAATAATTCATATTACATTCACATGGTATAGCCGGATCAGCAATTTACTCAATATATATTAATTTGTTTCTTTAGATAACTTCACTTTATGTTCTTACTCAATACTGTAAACTTTAATAAAAGTATATCTTTAAAAAGTCCATCGCTTCATTTAAATATATAACTGGCGCAGTCGGTAGGATTATCGTTACAATTATCAAATCCGGTAAACCTATAAAAATAAAAATAGTGACCTTTACCGCGATAATTGGCGTATTTTTATACTTCAAACGATTTCTACAAAATCCAAAAAAAGTGTTTGTGAAACCTGGTTTAGTCCACGGACTTTTCATAAAACTTCATCGTTGCCTGTGAAAGCGACCTTGTGGACAGAACTTTTAAATAATCCAGAAGTGGTGAATTGAGTAGCCCTTCGCGAAAAAAAAAAAAAGTTTCTACAATTCAAAGGACCTCCTAGCCAAGCAGCCCGGACCTTTCGAAGGGAGTTAGAAACAATGCAATCGGTTTGGTAAGTCATAAATGTCTAGAATTGATTCTTCTAATTCAGATTCAGAGAGTCAAAGCCCAGGATATAGGCATAACCAAATTCCTGCAGAAAGTTCAAACCTTGACATCCCCGAACTTTTATCGAGATTGTCAAATTTACAAATTAACTCAGAAAATCGCGAATCTAATAATTTACTAGGCGATTTAATTGAACTTGAAAATACAAATTCAACAATGGCACGACCTGATTTTAAAATAGAGCATTTAAGCATAGTTCCGGAATTTTTTGGAAAGCCAAATACGCTAACGGAATTTGTTACTTCAAGCGAAGCCCTAATAACACATTATTATAATGTTCAGAATGCTGGCGATTTTCAAAATGTTTTGTTAATCAAATCGATTAAAAATAAAATTAAAGGTGATGCCGCTGCTAATATTGCATCTTATAATATTCAAACTTGGCAACAATTAAAAGATGTGTTGCTTGCTACGTATGCCGACAAACGTGATCATCAAACTTTAACCTTAGAGTTATGTAATCTAAAACAAGGTAATTTAAAACCATTAGAATTTTTCAACAAGATACAAGATAATTTAAACTTGCAAACATCTTATATTAAAACACATTCACAATCAGATATTGAAATATTAAACCTCACTACTTTCTCCCAGAACATGGCTCTTAGAGTCTTATTGAAGCACTTAAATAATCCTTTAGGAGATTACTTAAGTACGCGAAACCCTCAATCGCTTAGTGAAGCACTGCATATATTGACCAATGATTTTAATATAAATGATTCAAAATATTCACAAACAATTAACAAAGAGTTTGTTAGAAATAAACCATTTAATAACTTCCAAAATAGAGCTTTTAATAACGAACCAAGGGCTTCAAGTTCGAGATTTATACCACACAACAATAGATTTACTCCTCAAAATCAAAATCAGAACTCTAACGTTTTCAGACCCAATCGAAATTTTGTACCTAATAAACCGATTCCTATGAGCGTTTCTATGAGAAACACAATGCCGAATCAAACCGCAAACAGATCGCAATTTAGACCAAATTTCGAGTCTCGTAATAGATGGCAAAGTGAAGAACTACATAATTTTAATCAAGAAGATTCTACCAATAATCAGGATGAATCAAATACAATCCAATACGACGACGGTGATTTTTTAGGCCAGATTGCCTCGGAAAACGAAAGCCAACAACCGAATTATTAAACATCGATAACAATAAATCAGAACTGCCGTTCATTATCATTCCATTGAAAAACCTAAAATTAAAATGCTTAATTGATACGGGATCTACAAAATCTTTTATTAACCCTCAAATAGCTCAAGACAATTTTCGAAAATGTATAAAAAATGATCCGTATGTAATTTCAACGGCTCATGGCTCTAGCAACGAGAAGTATAGCATAACAATACCTTGTGCTCCTATATTTAATACAACAAATTGTCTAATCAAATTTCATATTTTCAAATTTCACAAGTATTTCGATTGTTTAATAGGAGTAGATATGCTCAAACAACTAAACGCAAACATAAACTTAAATTCTAATGAACTGATATTACCAAAAACAAAAATAAAAATGGAATTTCAAAAATTAGCGAATTCCAACAATTCTATAATGGTAGAACCCAATTGTGAACAACAAGTAAAAATATTGATCGCCAATACAAAAAAGGGGATAGCTCTGCTACCTCGTCAAAAATATCTTGATTTAGAAATACCAGAATGCCTAATTAATGTCGAAGATAGTTCTGCTTTTACTTCCATTATTAACCCTACAGATAAAAAAATGTCTGTAGACCTGTCGAAACCATTTCAAGTTATTCCAGAAGAAAAATTTAATATATCTTTAAATAATCTTGAATGTCCCGAATTCACGTTCGATCCAAATAAAATTCGACTAAATCATTGTAATATAGAAGAAAGAGTGAAAATATCAAAAACGTTAAAAGAGTATCATGACATATTTCATTCTGAAAACAAACTATTAAGTTTTACAAACACAGTAAAACATAATATTAAACTTAAAAATGATGCACCAATATACAGTATAACCTATCGATATCCATATATACACAAACAAGAAGTCCAATCCCAAATAAATGATATGTTAACACAAGGAATAATTCGTCATTCTGAATCCCCTTTCTCGTCACCCATATGGATAGTACCAAAAAAATTAGATGCTTCTGGCAAAAAGAAATGGAGGATTGTTATAGACTACAGGAAACTGAATGAACAAACCAATGACGATAGATACCCTATACCAAACATAAATGAGATACTTGACAAATTAGGACGTAGCCAATACTTCACGACTCTAGACCTTGCGTCAGGATTTCACCAAATCGAGGTGAATCCTGAAGATATTCATAAAACCGCATTCAAAGTGGAAAATGGCCACTATGAATTTGTTAGAATGCCATTCGGTTTAAAAAACGCACCGAGCACCTTTCAACGTGCTATGGACAATGTATTACGAGGAATTCAAAACGAATCCTGCATAGTGTATCTAGACGATATAATTATCTTTTCCACATCCCTTCAGGAGCATATTGAAAAACTAACTGTTGTATTCGAACGGTTAAGAAAATACAATTTCAAGATACAATTAGATAAATGTGAATTTCTTCAAAAATAGGTAAAGTATTTAGGGCATATTATAACACCAGAAGGAATCAAACCAAATCCCGAAAAAATTCAGGCTATATTAAACTATCCCATACCAAAAACTAGTAAACCACTTAAAGGATTTCTCGGATTGTTAGGCTACTATCGAATATTTATAGAAAACTTTGCCAAATTAACAAAACCAATGTCAACAAAATTAAAAAAGGGTAGTACCATTAACACTAATGACACAAATTATATAAAATGTTTTGAACTTTGCAAAAACTTACTTACAAATAACCCAATCTTAAGATACCCAAATTTCGAAAATCCATTCGTTCTAACCACAGATGCTAGCGATTACGCTATTGGAGCTATATTGTCCCAAGGAATAATAGGATCGGATCTTCCGATCGCCTATGCTTCACGTACACTTAATGACCATGAAACTAACTATCCAACGATCGAAAAAGAACTTCTTGCGATTGTTTGGGCTACGAAGTACTTTCGTCCCTATCTGTACGGGCGGAAATTTAAAATAGTAACCGATCACAAACCGCTGCAGTGGCTCATGCTCATGAAAGAACCCAACTCAAAATTAGTTCGTTGGCGTTTGCGCCTCGAAGAATTTGATTACGAAATTTGTTACAAAAAAGGGAAACTAAATGCTAACGCCGACGCTTTATCAAGATTACCAAATCTAAATATTACGACAATAGATGATACATATAAACCTGTATTCAACTATATAGAAGGATTGTCAAAAAATCAAGAAATAAACGAATCTCTTATTGCAGAACCCCCTGATGTAAACGATCCAAGTTTAGATGAAATAAACGATGACAACATTACAGTTCATACAAATTTGGAAAATCCTAAACTCGAAATTCCAATATCTGAAGATCCCATAAACTTTGGGAAAAACCAAATAAAATTTGTCTCAGTAAAAACAAATCCCCTTCAACCTGAAAATAAATATCTATTCAACAATTCTAAAATACGTTACATAGTCCAAATCTCTGAAGACAATACGGTACAAGACCTTATAAATTTCTTAAAAACATATATTGTTCCAAATATATCTTATTCTTGCCATTTCAAATCCGAAGACCTATTTTATAAAGTTAATAGAGTTTTACAACATCATTTTAACAATGCGATCAAATTTAAAAAATGTTCAAAAATACTTGAAGATATCGAACTAGTGGACGAACAACAAGAAAAAATCAGAAACTATCACGAAGGCAAATCAAATCATAGAGGCATAAATGAAACTCACCAAAAATTAGTATCAATATATTATTGGCCAAATATGCAGATAAATATTCAAGAATACATTAATCAATGCGACATTTGCAAACTTGTAAAATATGATAGGAAGCCGTTAAAATTAAAATTTAATATCACCCCAACACCATCCAAACCTTTTGAAATTGTACATTTGGATGTTCTAAAATATGATCGTAACAAATTTTTAACTATCATAGATGCGTTCAGTAAATATGCTCAAGTTTACTTACTTGAAAGCATGCAAGCTATCGAAATTACAACTTCTTCATTACTTTACACATCACTCAATTCCCCACCTTATTGTTACTGATAATGGGCCTGAATTTGATAATGGACTTGTAAATGAATTTTTAAAATTACACAAAATTGAATCACATTTTTGTAGTCCTCACCACCCCGCTAGCAATGGTTTAATTGAAAAATTTCATTGCACCTTCCTACAACATTTGAATTTATTAAATAATAGAAACGAATTTAAAAAAGATTCTATCGATCTAAAAGTATTATATGCTCTTATAGCTTATAATAATTCAATTCATTCAACAACAAAATTAACACCTTTTAGTATACTAAATTTTGATATGCAGGGAATTCCGGACATTAACTTAGAAACACACTTAACTAACAATTACATACAAACTCATAAAGAAAAACTAAAAATTTTATACTTTCAAATAAATAATCAACTAAGAGAAAATAAAGACAACACGATTTCTAAATTGAATGAAAAAAGGGAAGATATCCCAGATTTACCCGAAAATGTTTTCATCAAAAGTAATTTTCGGTCAAAACAAAGAAATCGATTTAAAAAAGAAAAAATATTAACTATTAACACTGCTAGAAAAACTATACGCCCCGAAATACCAAAATCCAAAACCGGTCGAAAATTCAGCAAATTACATATAGATAATATAAAACGCCCTAATAAGAAAAAATCTCCTATTCCAGGTACTTCCTCTTCTTTGCTATCTGCTACGGCACCAAAATCACAACAGGAAGAGACATAACGCATAACCCTGGTATACTTCCAATATATCTAGGCGATGCAAAAATGCAGGAAACATCGCACTTATTCATATATTATTTCGAACTTTCTGATCTACTTTTCCAATACAACAACATTAAACAACAGGTCGAAATATTTAAGAATAAAACGGATTCAGATAAAGTATATTCTACCCAACTAATTAATTACTATAAAATAATAAATTACAAAGTAAGTTTAATAGAAGAAAAAATTATTCCTTTTGCAAAACAAAGGCAAAGTAAACGGGGACTTGTAAACGGAATTGGCTATATAATCAAACAACTTACAGGTAACTTAGATGCAACCGATGGCGAAAATTTAAAAAATTTAATCGAATTAATTAAGAAAAATCAACACAACATAGCTCAGCAAATTAACAACCAATATTCAATTAATAACGAAATAATTAAACAATTTAATGAAACCATTAAAAATATTAAACACAACGAAGAACTAATAGTTACAAAAATCAATTACTTTCAATCAGTTCTCGACGAACAAGCAACGCATCTGCACGTTTTGTGTGCCAAAGATACATTAAATCAATTTATTAATATACTCCAAATAATTTTCAATATTTTTCAAGACATTGAAAATTCGTTAACCTTTTGTCAATTAAAAACACTTCACCCTAGCATAATAACAAATTCCGAATTGTTGTTTGAGTTAAAAAGAATATCCGAGTTTTACCCAAAGAAATTGCCATTTGAAATCTCGTTAGAAACAATTCAATACTATAAAATGATTATTAAACCATCATGTCTCATAAAAAATACAGAAATTATTTATACACTTTTAATGCCATTATTTGAAGAAATTAATTACAACATGTACTATTTTCTACCAGTACCTTCAATAAATTATCAAACAATCATACCAAATACTCGTTATGCATTGAAATCTGAATCTGGAGTAGTTGCTCTTTCCGATATTTGTGACAAAATTCAAAATCGATTCTTATGTCTAAAAGATAAAAGAACCTATCAAAATACTTCATGTGAAAGAAACATTTTAATTGATAATGATGTGAAAAATTGTGTGCACCAACAACTCCCATTACAACCAATACTAGAATTCATACCAGAAACCAACCAATATTTAGGAGCTTTTCCAACACCAGTTAATTTCAAATCAAATTGTGAATTAGCCAAATCAACACAGAAGATTCGAGGAATATTGTTGTTCAACGACCATCAAAATTGCCAATATTTTGTTGAAAACCAGAAACTACTATTCAACAATAACGCCACAGGGCAGCCTTTAATATTAGAGGACATCAAGATTGATACTACAAATTCCGTATCAACAATCAAGAAAATAAATTTAGATTTAAAACCTATATTTCTAGCCAAATTAAATAATCCTCAACAAACAATTGAACTCCTACAAGATGGCACCAATATAAATTCATGGCACATTTCGGGAACTATCATTTTGTATTTAATTTTGAGTTTTTCAGCAATCTTCATAATATTCAAACTGTTAAAAAACAGAATCGAAAGGAAACCTGAAGAACCAGTAAATGTAAATCTCAACGACATCAAAATCTAAATCTCCCCGGAGTCTCGATCTTATGGAGGGAGATGTAATATTATATCCTGCCTATGTAATGTTAAAACAATAATTCATATTACATTCACATGGTATAGCCGGATCAGCAATTTACTCAATATATATTAATTTGTTTCTTTAGATAACTTCACTTTATGTTCTTACTCAATACTGTAAACTTTAATAAAAGTATATCTTTAAAAAGTCCATCGCTTCATTTAAATATATAACTCACATAAATTACTAAAAATTTGATTTTTTTTAATGCTTTTTCTATAGCTTTGTAGCAATAGTAAGCAACAACAACTTCAGTATTAAGCCCATGCTGCTAGTACACGTTTTCAAATGTTTCTAAAGCCACATTTACAAGTCGGCAAAAATTCTGTGAGGGTAATTTCAGTCCCTTCCCATCAGCCATAAGTACATAATCATAAACAACATAATTTTTACATAACATAAAGTTTCTTAATTTCTTAAAGTCGCTTAAAGTACATACACATAAGATTCAAGGCTTAAAGAATGGAAACACCTAGTCTGAGACAATCCACCTTTTTATATTTCCGGGTGAACACACATCTTCATAAGGTATTTGAGTAAACTGATGCCCTCCAGGGTCTGTCACTATATATCGATCATTGCTCAATTTTTTTTTTTTTACTACGTATGGTCCTCTGTATTTAGAAATCAGCTTTTTGCTAATACCTGGTGTAACGTCATAGTTGCGTAACATAACATAATCTCCTACCACCTAATGAATAGGTTTTTTATGTCGTTTATTATAATACTCTTTATTATATGCGTTAGCTTTTCCAATACTATTGGATATCTTGTTTTTTTCTTCTCAAAATCGTAATTATTCTCATTAATCTCTTTTTTCAAAAATTGACTTAATTCATCAAATAATTTACCCTCTTGTTCTACACCGAATAATAATTTACCTGGCGTTTTGTTAGTTGTACAATTGACAGTATTATTAATAGCAAATTCAACTTCACTTAAACATTTATCCCAAGTAGCATGACTCTTTGCCATCGTGGAAATCACATGCGTTAAACACCGATTTACGCGTTCTATCTGTCCATTAGCTTATGCCGTAGCTGTGGCAATTAAAATGTGTTGAATATTAAATTCATCTACAAACTCCTTAATCTCACTGGAAGTAAACGCGGAACCTCGATCAGATATGATCCATTTAGGTTTACTATAATTAGAAAAATATGTCTTGGGGTGTTTAATAACCTCGTCTACCACCCCAGTTGATACACAAGCATATAACTTCACAAATTTCGTAAATCCGTCGATAACTTCAAACACATGCTTATGTCTATTTCTTGATCTTTCTAATGGTCCGTAATGATCTATATGTACTGTATAGAACGGAACAGTACCTTTATCTATACTGTGCAGTTTGCCTTCTGCACGATTTTTTCTTAACGCGAACGTTATGCATTTAAAGCAATTTGAAATAATTATTTCTTTTTTTTTTTTTCAGGAAACCAGTACAACCTCTTAGTGAATTCCTAAGTATTACTAATGCCCTGATGTGCAATTGGTTCATGACATGACTTAATTACATTTTCCTGCATAGATGTAGGAACATAAAATAAAATATTGTTCTTACCCTTTTGATATACTAATCAATTTCTGAGTTCAAAGAATTTACTTTTCCTGCAATTCTAAATTTTTCCGGATTTCTACAATTTCGTTATTTAAATCTTGCAGTATCGCTAAATTTTTCTTTATTTTAGCTATTTTCTGTGATAATCAATATACTAAACTCTCTACTAAGGGGGTATGCATGTTTCATGCGATCACTTGAACGATGCTCTAACTTATAATCATAATTGCGTAACTCTAATGCCCATCTCATAATTCTAGGATTTATATCTTTTTTATCTAGCGTCTGCTTTAAACAATCCGTTACAAAACAATCCGTTACAATCTTAAACTTTATACCTGTAAGTAAACACGAAAACGTCTCAATGGTAGACAATTGCGATTCTTTGCGAGACTTATTTGAGATTCTTGGGACCAAATAAATTCCGTCTTTGATTGCATTAACTCCGTAAGCGGTCTAGCTAAGATTGCGAATGGATTTATAAATTTACGAAAGTACGAAACTAAACCGATGAAACTATGGAATTCCTTAAAATTTCTTCGATTAGAATAATTCTCTATAGCAGCAATATTTTTTTTTTATTTAAACTAATTCCTTGTCTCGAAATGCAATAACCTAAGTAGTTAATTTTAGTAAATAAAAACTGGCATTTTTGAAATTTCAACTTTAAACAAATTCTAATAATAACTTGTAATACTTCTATCAAAATTGCTAAATTTTCTTCGATTGTTTCTGTCGCAATCAAAATGTCGTTCAAATATATTTGAATTTTATTCTCGTGTAATAATTTTCGAAAAGCACTATTAATGAAACGCATAAAAAACGAACTTCCATTGGTGATACCAAATGGTATACGCATATATTCGAACTGCCTAAAATGAGTGACAAAAGAAGTGTACTTAGTAGAGTCTTTGCTAAGTCCTACGTTGTGAAATGCATCTTTCAAATCTAATCGCTTAAAATAAATTTTATCTCTTAAATTGTCGATTTGATCATCATCTTGTGTGACTTAGGCTGTCAGAGGTATTATAGATGATTTGCTCGAACGTGAAATTATTAAAACAAGCGATTCACAGTATAGTAGTCGTATAGTACTTGTGAAACGTAAGTGTGGTAATTATCGTATGGCTGTAGATTACCGTGAAGTAAATAAACTAACAGTTTGTGATGTTTACTCAAGTGGGGGGAGTGGGGAGGGGGGGAGTGGGGAAGGCAGGGATGTCTGTAATAGCGGGTGGCATCTTTTGTTTTTTGAGTCTCGAACCACTTCTACTAGTAATTAGTTTCCTATTAGTTAAATGTTCAAAGCAATTAAGATAATTCACTGGAACATAAGATCAGTTAAATCGAACCGAGACTCATTACTATTGCTAATTCGACAGGAACTACCAGATATAATCACTCTTAACGAAACTTGGTTGAAATTTCTGCAAAATTTCAAAATTCCAGGTTTTACCATTTATAGACAAGATAGAGGCGATGGAAAAGGAGGAGTAGCCATATTGGTAAGAATAGGTATCAGCTATAATTCATTAGACATAAACGTAGACAATGAGGACGTGCGATTTCAAGCTATTGGCATAAGATTGGAAGGTATGAGAATTTATTGTGTCTACAATCCACCTGACCTTACAGTAACTCGATCGACAATTTGGGAATTTTTAGAACCACATGACGAACCATTCTTGGTCTGTGGAGACTTTAACTCCCAGAACACGATGTGGGGATCATCAAACACTAACAAAAACGGCAGAATTATTTTGGAACTAATTAGTGACTTAGGACTCGTTATACTAAACGACGGAAATGCTACAAGGGTCACAGCACCTCCACTAATCAGTGTTCCAGATGTAATTTTCTCCTCACCAGTCTTAGCCCAAATTGCCATATCTGTAATCAGCGTAGATGCGTCTATTAGTGACCATTACCCTATTACGGTGCAAATAGGGGACGACATAGAAAACAGACTGATAAATTCCAACTTTAATAAAAAACTGGCAGAATTCAATCTTAGGAAAATGGATATGCACATATACGAGTCACACCTTAATGAGGTAGTAGCCTACCACAATATTCCACACAACTACACACATCTATTTAATGCTATAGTAGCCGCAGTTGAGAAATCATGCCCTAGGAAGGGACAAGGCAAAATCTCTAGAGGGCACTGCCCATGGTGGTCGCAGACCTGTGACGATGCTGTCAAGCGAAGAAGGGAAAAATTCCAACAGTTTAAAAGGCACAGCTCGATGGAAAATTTTCTCTTGGCAAGAAAACTAGCAGCTGAGACAACTATCATCTTGAATAGGGAAAAGAGGAACAGTTTTAGGGAATTCTGCTTGTCTATAAACGTAAAAGCTAACATTAAAGAAGTGTGGGAGAAAGTGAATAGATTTTCTAGCGGTAGACGACCCCCTACTGTGGCGACACCCTTAGAATCCATAACTGAAAAGTTTCTCTCGATTTTGTGTCCGGATTCATGTCAACCGGAAAAACCCAACACTACATTCTTAACCAAAAAATCCAAACGCTTCTCGATTAAGGAAATGGAATATGCTCTTAGAGGGAAATCTGATACAGCCTCGGGCATAGATGGCATAACCTACTCACTTATTAGAAATTCAGGTACCGCTGCTAAAAACACTCTCCTTAACATCTACAACAATATTCTGAATGGTACTTTGGAAATTCCTGATGAATGGAACACCTATTTAGTCAAACTCATCCCCAAGCCAGGTAAAAAACTAGACTCTATCAAAGGTTACAGGCCGATCTCCTTAGCCTCATGCGTTTTGAAAACTTACGAAACTATGATCAAAAATCGTCTGGAGTTCACCCTTGAACACAGCCAATTAATACATGAGTCACAATTTGGATTTCGCAAAGGCAAAGGATGTCAAGACGCCCTAGCATATTTAACTTCATCGGTTTACAACGAACTATCAGTTGGTAGGAAAACTCTTTTGGTCACATTGGATGTGGAAGCAGCGTACGACAACGTAAATATTGAATTCCTCTATGACGAGCTAGCAAATTTGAACATCCCACAGGACTTAGCCGACTCTATATATTCAATTCTCAACAGAAGAAAGATAATTATCCAAGACCCAGGAAACAATTCCTGTGTTGGTCCTTCTATTACAGGTAGAGGACTTGCGCAGGGTTCATCACTTAGTCCGCTCCTATTTAATATTTATGCCCATTCACTTCAACATCAAACAATCGGGGGCTGCAAAATAATCCAATACGCAGATGACATAGCCATCCTGAAAAATGGCCTATGTCTCGATGAGATGGTCAATGCCTGTAACTCAACGTTACAAAAAATATACGAATGGTTGGATACTCACCAATTAGGAATCTCCTACCCTAAATGTGCTGCAGTGCTGTTTAGAAAATCAAACCATCCCTTCAATATTAAGGAAATCAATAGTGGTAAATCAAATCAAATTCTAGTGGTAAATCAAAACCAACAACGTCAAAATTGCCCAGTCGCTCTCTGAGTTCTTTTACAGTCGCACAATTCTCCGAAAACGAAACATTCGGTGCCATAAAAAAACTCAAGGATTCAATGACTACTGGTCCCGATTTGATACCTGCATTTATCATTAGAGATGCAGCCGCCATCTTTCAACAACCATTAACTTTTATTTTTAACTTAATACTTAAGACTAGTGAATTTCCCAGCAAGTGGAAAGAAGCAAGAGTATGTCCAGTTTTTAAAAAAGGCAACCAAAACGATGTTAAGAATTACAGGCCAATTGCAATTATATGTAATTTTTGCAAAATATTTGAAACTTTGCTACATAATCACATATTCTTTAACGTAAAAAACACACTTAGTTTACATCAACATGGTTTTATGAATAGTCGAAGTACTTGCACTAATTTACTGCACATAACGCAATTTATATCATCTGCATTTGACGATCATAATCAAGTTGACGTAATTTATACCGACTTTTCTAAGGCGTTTGATAGAATTGACCATGAAATACTTCTCTCCAAACTCGATAACTATGGACTATCTGACTCGCTTGTAAAACTTTTGCGCTCTTATCTCTTTGAACGAACACAATTTGTTGAATACTTGGGAGTGACATCCAATGCAATGCCTGTGGCATCTGGTGTGCCGCAAGGCTCTGTACTTGGACCGCTTCTATTCAATATATTTGTTAACGATATTACTGATGGAGTAGATTCGAGTTACCTACTTTATGCTGATGATTTAAAACTATTCGCTAGAATTGAAAATGTTGATGATTGCGTTCATCTTCAACATTGTCTAGAAAAAGTTAGTACCTGGTGCTCCATCAACAAATTGCCATTAAATCTGAGTAAATGTAACGTGATGTCTTTTAGCAAGAAACACTCGCCTATTATATTTTCTTATGAATTATCTAACATTCCCCTTCTAAGACCTGACACATTTGTTGATCTTGGTGTAACGTTTGACTCCAAACTATCGTTTAACAATCACATAATGTCAATTGTTTCATCAGTTCATCGAACTCTCGGATACATTCTTCGAAACGCCAAGGACTTTGTCGAAATTGACACATTAATTTTATTGTTTAATTCATTTATACGGTCTAAACTTGAATACTGCTCTATTATTTGGTGTCCCTCGTATCAAATCTATATAAATAAAATAGAAAACGTTCAGCGCAAATTTTTGAAAGCATTGGCATTTAAAATCGACCAAGTTTATCCAGTACAAGGAATCCAGCAAAATGTTCTGCTACAACGATTCAATCAACAGAATTTAGCAATTAGAAGACAGTGCCATTCAGTAGTATTTTTATTCAAAATAGTTAATGGTCTATTTGATGGCGGATTCACACTAGAAAACCTATCCTTTAATATTCCCAGATCCACTTCCCGACACCCACTAACGTTCTCATTAAAGACTCCCAGAACACGACTTTTAGATGATTCACCATTGTATAAAATGTGTACAAATTATCGACAAATAAAGGATCTTGACATTTTTTGCAGTACCATTCAGCAAATAAAACATGCTTTTTCTGTTGTTGGTATTTAGTAATTATTATTATTATTTATTATTATTATTATTATTATTATTATTATTATTATTATTAATATAATTATTATTATTATTATTATTATTATTATTATTATTATTATTATTATTATTATTATTATTATTATTATTATTATTATTATTATTATTATTATTATTATTATTATTATTATTATTATTATGTTATTTTCTCGGTTATTCATATTCTATTTTTTTATATAGTATATATTCCTGATATTTATGTATAATATCAGTTTCTAATGTTTAACGTTCCTATCCTTTACTTGGCGTAAGCTGTTGGGTAGTGTAAATAAATAAATAAATAAATAAATAAATAAATAAATATTAACAATTATAACATCGTACTATCCCAATCATTGAAATATTTAAGAGCTACCTTAGACTACAAGTTGAACTGGGCAGAACACATAGACTTAATGTGCACCAAGGCAGAAAAAGCAATCAATCTAATTAGGTCTCTCTGCGGAAAAGAGTGGGGATCCGATCCTCAGACACTACTCCTGGTCCATAAAGCTCTAGTTAGGCCTCACTTGGACTATGCTAGTATTCTCTTTTTTCGTACAACACAAGCTAAGCTTAACCAGTTGGATACAGTACATAACAAGTCACTTAGAATATGCGGAGGATTCATGAAATCTACACCTATCAATGTTATCCAAGCAGAAACAGGCGAACAACCATTACAATTTAGAAGAGAATGGTTGGCTTATACGCATCTGGGCAAACTTATCAGTATCGAGAATAACAAAACTATGCATAACCTCATAGAAATGTATGGGATTTATCATCTCATCACTAACAAGTACTGGGCAAATAAACCGGTACCACCCTTAATAAACGCTCTGGAGTTCTATCTTAATGTAAAAGATAATATATATTCATCAACAATTGCTCCATGCTTTCAAGAATCATTACCGATCTCAATCTTTACTACAAAAGGTAATATGGCAAATCTTAAAAAGAATGAGGATAATCTGACGCAATTCAATGAATATTTGTCTACTGTTTGGCAGGGGTATTCCCCAGTCTACACGGATGCATCAATAAATTCTGAAGGAAAAGTAGGAATTGGAGTATTTATACCCATGAACAATCTCAATCTTTTATGGAGACTGCATAACCAAGTATCGATTTGCTCTGCCGAAACTAAGGCAATCTATAAAGCTATCCAAGAAATCGCTAAAATTGATAGTAATAATTTTGTTATATTCACCGACTCTAAATCGGCGCTGCATAGGGTATGCAACTCTGGACACACTTTTAAAACAGATAAAGTTACAATTCAAATTAAGAAAATGCTGGAATCGTTCAAGAGTATTAACAAGAATGTTGAATTATGCTGGATCCCAAGTCATACAGGTATACCTGGAAACGACAGAGCAGACATGCTGGCTAATGCTGGCACGGCTCTGCCCTACAACCAGGAAGACAGGATTTCCTGACTCGAGTACGACTCTCAAATCAAAAAGAAATGTCGAGAAAAATGGAATCGTTATTGGAAAACATCCCTGGCTTTCAAAGGAAAATTCTACTCTTCGCATACGACAGATCTCCAACGTCATCCATGGTACTGGAACCTCAACCTAGGCAGAAGACACATTACGATGTTTTGTAGACTCAGAAGTGGGCATTGTCTTACTAAGGCGCACCTACATAGAATCGGTATAGAAGATAACGCGAACTGCGTATGTGGACAAACACAAGACCTTAACCACATTATATTAGAATGCCCAACTTACAATATCCAAAGAAACCAACTATTCAATGATATCAAAGACTCAACTCTATTCCCAGTAAATATTGCATGCTTACTGCATGACCCATCGTGCCAAGTAGTCATTAGCATTTTTGAATTCCTGCTTTCAATTGACATTTCTCTATAGCTTTCTCTGACTCACCGCTTTCTTAGGTTCATTGTTAACCTTTAAATGTATGCATACCTAATAATACTATTAAATATCACAGACCATTACGTAAATCAAGCACAAGTAGAAACCAACCTGCCAGAAGAAACTAAGTTTGGAAGTGGCGGAAAGATCCTAATCGCCAAGAAAGAAAACCTACAACAACAACAACAACCTCTGACAGCCTGTTTTTCCTTTATTGATAATCGCATTGGTTTAGCCGAAAATATTGGCTGATCCTGTCCGACTTGAAGTCTCAGTTCCAAGTCCGTCTCCGGTTTTACAGGTTTATCACATTTACAATAAAATTCATTAACAATACTTTTAACCTCGTTGTGAACTTTCCATTCCAAATCAGGATTAATCTGCAAATCTAACTCATCTGATTGATTTTCAATATCAATATTGCTAAAGGAAAATTCTCAACAGGGTTTATAACCTTAATTGCTACTGTTTCACCAAATGACACTTCAATCTGATCGTTAGAAATAAAAACTCGGCCCAATAAACATGCATGATTCATAGTACGCGGTGACGCAACATAAAATAAAATTCAAATTTTTTCCTTACCACTTAGGCTTATACTCTGGCGCACTGTACCCAAAACGTCAATTTTCTCTTCGTTGATGCTTTGGAATCCATTTTGCTTATTATAAGGTTCTACTACGAATTGGTGGGAATTACTTCACTTCTTAATTTCGGCCTGTATCCAAAACAGCCAAGAAATCATCCAGTTCCATCTGCACTTGAACCATACCCAAACAACATTAAATGGTGTAAAAAACGTTAAATAATTGGAAACACCATACGTCTCAATACGGTTTGTTAGGCCCGGTAAATATACTGAAAAATGTCCGCGTCACCAACGTTTATTTTTTGAAAATAATATACGTATATTTTTGATACTTTGCAAACGTTTAATTTTGTTGTTAATAATTATTATATTTTTAGTATATTATACACGTTTTTTATTGGTAACTAATTTTTGTTTAAATGTTATATATTACATACCTTTATATTTAGTTTATTTCACACTTTTAATTTTAGTATTTAACATACGTAAAAGAAGAAACAGGGTGTGTAATAAATCTACACACATTTTATATTGGTGATATATTTATAACTGACATTAGAACAAATAACAAATAACTCAAATTAGAACTTTGACAAAAATTAAACTTAAAAAAATAATACTAAAAACTTAAAAAGTAAAAATATAAACATTCAAGCACGATTTTAAATTATTTTAATTCGCGAATTTCTATTTGTATTTAATCTACCATTATGCAAATTAACTTCTGATCTTAACTTGGAATTAAAATAATTCAAAAGGGGCTCATATGTGTCAACATTAAGAAAATATATCAAAAGAATTATAGTGAATACATTGGAATACAAAACTTTTATTTATATTATTACATATTTGCCTGATTTATATAATGATCATTATTTAAGAAGTTTTTAAAACAATATGTCGATATATTGTTTTAAAAACTTCTTCATTGTGGCACAATAACAAAAAATAAACTATTAATACTAAAAAATAAAAATATTAACTTTTAAAGGCACGATTTTCAATTAAATTAATTCGAGGATTTCTAGTTGTATTTAATGTACTAATAATGTTCAAATTAACTTAAATTGAGTAAGAGTTAAAAAAATTAAAAACCGGCCCATGCGCGAACAAGATTTACAAATAATCTATTTTTTACAAAACGATTTGGCAAAAGTACTATACAGAATACAAATGAAAAAGAAAACTTTTATTTATAATACTACATATCAGTCGCTCTTGATTTATTTTCTTTATTTTGTGAGTAATTAAATCTTGACTTAGACAGTTTAAGCCAATCTTGGATGGATTCTTTTATGATCTTGTCATTAGCCATCTCCGACGAGTTTCCACCACTATATGCCATCAATATCGCTTCTGAAATTAATACGGTTATTTAATATTTAATTGCAAACATTTTTGAGAACTAACCAAAAATAACTGCGCACATTTTAGTTTTTTTAAAGGCTCTTTTATCTTTACCAGCCCAATTAAATTTCATTCCCACCTCGTTGGACATTAAAAATTTCATCATATTCATGGTAGAGTTCCTAACAGATGATCCTCCAATTGTTGATAAACGTCTTTTCTAAAAATTAAAATTAAAATGAATCAAATAACCACAGTGCATACAGCCAATACAGTCAGTTGTATAAATATTAATCAAATGATTAACTTTTAATTTTTTCTTTCTTATACCCATTCATTCAAAATATAAAATCACAACTAAATCTGTTATTAATCTTTATACAACCGGCTTGTAAATCACTAGACGTGACTATATCGCTCCGTTTTATAATTACCATATAAAAAAATTTGTCAGGATCTGTTAAAAATTCTTCCAATATCCTATATTCTGCTTTGTTGAGAATTGGCAACTTGGGAAAGTCTCTTGGTCTTTCGATGAGCTCATTATTTTGAAGCTGCTGGCTTCTGGAAATATTGTCTAAGATAATGGAATGCTGATCTTGAGTAGCAATTAGTTTTTCAATTCGTCGCAACAACAGCTCTCCCAAGTTGGTATCTAAATTGTGCAACATTGTTGACGATAATGTTGGAGTATGTGTACGTGAAGTGGAAGGAGTATATAAACTCGAAGCAGCAGAAGAACCAGAAGCCCCGTACGTTATTGTTGTATCAAAAGATTCCGTTGAGGCAACTTTTTTTGGTATGTCGGAGATTAATTGTGAAGATTGTAGTTTCCTTTTTGTTATATTATTTTTTGATTTCGATTGTTCATCTTCAGACGAAAATTCGTCTTTGCTGGACTCATCAGTGTCCGATAACACAGTTCTTAAATAAAATATTTAATGTGTATAATATTAAAATATAATTTGAGAAGATTACCTTAGTCTCTTAGACGTTCTAGATTGTGAATCCCCTTCTTTTATTTGTTTTCTTTTAGTTGATTTTTGAACTAAATAATCATCTTCCGATTCCTCTTCTGGTTCGTTTAACTCTCTTCGAATAAGTGGTTTTGTTTGGGAACTGGTCGCGCTGCTACTGCAGCTTTCTTCTATTAATTTATCCATAAAAGCAATGGCTTCTTCATAGAGTGCTATTACAAAATATAATATTTTACGAAATGTCAAATAAAATTTAATAATATATATTTTTACCACAAATTTGATGAATTTTTTTAATTTTGTATTGCTTCCATCCTGGCGTGGGTGTTCTTGCAGAAGTTACGTATTCTTTAATTACATCTTCCTTGAATACATTTTTAGGCCATACACAAACTGTTTGATCTTTTATTAGCCATAGTAAAGGTACTACCGAACATTCTTTGTTACCGTTGTCAAATTCTATTACGCTAAACATGTTGCTCAAATATATATATGATGATTTTAACTAAAAAATTGTTAATTCTATTAAACTGTTTCTGTTCTATTAAACATGTTGCTCATTTATATGTATAATATTCATGATTTAATCTAAAAAATTGTTAAAGATAACTTTACGCCGCAACACTGTGTTATTATTATATTATAGGTAATACTTGCACGTATTTAACTGGTACAATATTTTCGCCTACAATATTTCTACGGTATTTTATGTCAGAATGAGATATAAAGTACAGCGTGCCAAAACACTTTTGCCAAATTATTTCAAATGTATGTATTCTCTCTAATAACTAAAACTTAAATTTTATAGTGAAGAATAGGCGCACAATAAAATCCATTTTTGAAAGGTAATGCAACATATTTTAATGAAATATCAGATATTTTAAAAAAAAATTGATCTCCTTCACCCCATGCATAGTATATACCTAGTTTAGTAGAATCTAATGGATAGTTATAAAAACTTTCCTGATGACGAAATTTTCTGGTTATGCAATTATAAACGTTATCAATACATATAATAGATTTGATAATGCATATTTTTTTTCCTACTGCCACTATATTATCTGGGAGAGAAGTGCTAATTAACATTTTATCACTAATATGTAATTTGCTACACTGAAAATAATTAGATCCTTTGATATCAAAAATTCGAAAGGGTTTTAAAATTTTGTTTTTATCTAAATTTACAACTCTATTATTTAATTCTTTCAATCTGTTGTGAATTTGCTGCAAAGGGCGGTTTTGCCCTCTGATTAATCGTTTTAACTGACCCAAATAATTTTCGAATGGAAAGCAACTGTAGTTATTTATGTTACCATATAATTGAACGTCGTCACAAATGTGAATCAATGAGTGGACATTGTAAACATTAAAATGTTTACCGTAAATTTCGGTGCCTTCTTGAACAAATTTTTTTAAGGATGATCTAGCGGTTTCAATATATTTAGTTAATAGTTTTTCATTGCTTAGTATAAAAATTGATGAGTGTAATAATAGAAAATGTTTGTATAAATTATTATTAATTAAAGATCGTAAAAGCAAAGGACCAAAATAGATCAAAAAAAATCTATACTCCGTTGCCTTCCATCTTTTTACATCTTTAAGGCATCTCATCTTTCTATTAAATTCCTTAGTAATATATTTTTTCTTTATTTTTATACTTTTATCAATTTTTGTGATAACAGATTTTGATAACTTGACATTTCGTTTTCCTTCAATCCAGTACATCAACAATAATCTTTTAGTAACTCCCAGAAAAATTAGATGCATCGGATCTAAAACAAACATTGAGACAAATCCTATGTTTAAATGCCCTAGTGGAGACTTTTTCTTAATATGATTAGCATCTACTATTTCTAAATTATAATCGGCATCTTTCCTTGGTTCAAAATCTAAGTGGGTAGGATAAAATCGTTTTTTATCTGCATATTCGCTTTTTATATTGCATCTTTCGCAACCAAACTTACTTGTATGACCTTTTATTTGTTTTAAATAAGCCCTAGCCGGAGCATCGCATGTAAAAAAACTTATTTCAATACAATATTTAATGTTTGATACTTCAATTCCATTTTCTAAAATAATTTTGCATTCATTCACAAAATCTTCAAAAAACATTTCAATAGTATCAGGCTTACCCGTTCCACAAAAGATCGCAACCGCAAAAGGACTATCATTCATTAAATTTTTGCTACGCACTAATATCGGCCAGAATTCTAAAGAGGCACTATTGTAGATTGGTATGCCATCTACATTTATTTCTAATTTAATAAGAAGCTGCTCGACCTTACCATCACATTTTAGTCTTTGCGAAATTGCTTGTTCTAAACCAAAATATATCATATCTCCATTATTTAAGTGAATTGTTTGAATAGAGGTAGGTGTTCCTAGAATAGTTCTGGCATCCTTTGGTAAAAATGGATAGCATTCTTTTATTATCGGAATTAAGCCGTTAATACATTTATGTGTGACATTATTTTCCATTGTCCAGTCTTTTAATTTACGTAAAAAATTTGTTTCGTATGAATCGTTGGTGATTTTACATGTTTGATCTGATTCTAACCCGTTCGGAAATTCATTGTCTAATTTTGACGGTGTCGCCTTATGATAATGCTGTAGGGGCATACAGTCATTTTCTAAATATGGACTGTTTTGAGATTGCTCTGTACTAGATAAAATTACATTTTTATTTTTTAAATTATAGTTAGAATTAAAAACAGCAGTGTTGCTTTGTATAGTCAGGCTTTCAAGAGCCAATTTAGTATTTTTTACAATTTTTCTCCTCAAATGTCTATTAGAAATTTTTTTTAAATTAGACATAGTAGCAATATTAATATTAACTAACTTTATTAGATAAAATATGTAAATAATTATAGTTGTTTGTGCGAGTAAATAAATATGAATCTAAAAGAAAGTTTTAGTTATATTAAAATGCCGTTTTGAAATATAATAAAAATATAACTTACTGTTTGTAGACGTGGACGAGTCGAACTATGTTTGATGGGTGGCTCCGCTACTGGTAGCACAATGCTCGTTGTTGAAGTTTTCGTAGAAATAAATGTGAATCTAAAACAAAGTATACAGTTATACTAAGAGCCATTTTAAATTATAATTTAATTATTACTTACCCAGCCCCAAATCCACAATGTTTTGTCATCAACCACTTGGTACTAATTATCAAAACACTTGTAAATTAGCACAACACAATAGGTACACAGCCTGGCACCGAACCAATGTTACACTGACTATAAAGTGTGGTTCTAGACGGTGCTTGCGCACTAGTTTACTTTTCGTAGTATTGGACGAGTTTAATTTTGTTTGATGGGTGGCTCCGCTACTGGTAGCACAATGCTCGTTGTTGAAGTTTTCGTAGAAATAAATGTGAATCTAAAACAAAGTATACAGTTATACTAAGAGCCATTTTAAATTATAATTTAATTATTACTTACCCAGCCCCAAATCCACAATGTTTTGTCATCAACCACTACTTGGTACTAATTATCAAAACACTTGTAAATTCGCACAACATAATAGGCATACAGTTACTGTGGCACCGAACCAATTTAGACTGACTATAAGTGCGGACTGTGCTTGCGCACTAATTTACTTTTCGCAGTCTTGGACGAGTTTAATGTTGCTATATGTGTGGGTCCGCTACCGGTAGCGTGTTTGCCCCCTGTTTACAAAACATTTTTCAATAATCTATTCAAAATTTAATATAAATCGTATATTCATATTTTAGAGCCGATATTTAAGAACCGATTGAACAAATAGTAATGATCTACGATTACTTCTTGTTTAAAAATAATTAACAATAGATAACATATAATAGAATTAACAATAAGATTTTACACGTTTTAAATACAGTTAACTAATGATAGATAATATACGTTTTTTAGAGGTATATTAATTATTATTTTGAAAAAGGCTTGTATTATCACTAATATATTTTACGTTTAACAAATCGTATATTATACGTTGGTTACGAACATGGTATCGACGTTTTTGACAAACCTTTCATTTTAAAGTTGGATGCGGTAAACGTTTTAAAAATGCTTAGAAAATTGTTAAATATATGTTTACGATATACTTCTATTAAACCCTGAATATAACCTATCAGTATTATTTCAATGTATAATAAACGTACAATAAACGTACTGTTGAATATAAGTTTATGATTTACTGGAATTGTTTATACCAACTACCACTTTTAAATCATTTGCACATTTAATATACGTATATTACACAAGGCAATGTTGCTTGGGTATATTCAGACATTAACTTCAAATTCCACCAGTTGCGCTACTGAATTCGCTACAATCTTCTTTGGAATATCTTCTTTTTATGACCTGCTTCACCACAAGAATAACAGGTGCCTCGTTGTCTCCGGGGTTTTCCGCATGCGCTCGCTAAATGTCCCATTTCATTACAGTTAAAACATCTGCGTGTATTAGCATAATCGACTTTTTTTTTTACTGCTTACTTGTCTAGAGTGTACTGAACTAGATGTTGAGGCTCTCTTTGCTTGAGTTTTCTTAACGTCGTATTTGTTTGTCCAATTAGTATTACTTCGATTGTTTCCTCGAGATTTATTCACCTTTTCGTATTCTAACTTTCCTTTCAGCTGGTCGAATGTACGAGCCTCATATAAAGAAAGTTTATTCTCTATGTCGTCGCTTATACCATCCACTACATATTGTACAACCGCTTCTTCTTCAATGCTACCCCTGGCGGCAATTTCTCGCATCTTCAATAAATATTCTTGAGCTGATTCTTCTCTGGTCATCTTGCGTTTGCTTAAAGTTTGGTGTAATTCAGCACTATTTACTTTCTTAGCGAATTCTTTTACTAACTCATTCTTCAACTGTGTCTATGTTTTAATTCCACGTAAACTTTGCACGAACAGTTTTGCTAATCCAGTCAATGACTTGTTTACGAATATTAGACGCTTCAATTCAGTTAGCTCCATTAACGCTGCAAAGTCTTCAAAAACATTAATCCAATTCTCTTTCGGATACGATTTGTCTTTATTAAAATCTCGCAACGATCCTTTCATGTCTCGAAAACTCATTATAAATTTAGGCACGGCTAACTTCGCTACAGGCTCTACTACCGATGAAGAACTGTCACTAAGTTCCTCTTCTTTGTCGCTGGTGTCCTCAAATTTTTCTTCGAGTTCTGTTCGAATTTAATCAGGGCGTGGATGGATCATTGGTACTCTGGTCAACGTGAGATTAACCAGTATATATTCAGAACAATGAAAAGGTGTATGATACAACTAGCGCCCTCTAACGAGGCAAGCGTTAAAAGTACAAAATAGTTTTAGTAGTGACTTATATAAAAGCACAGAGAATAATAGTTTGTTAACTTAAACCAAATTTTGCTAAATTAACAAAAAAAATTTGTTATATATCCTCGACTAAATATTTTGTTAATATGAATAAAATAAATATTTAAATTATAACAAAATAATTTTCTTGTAGGAAGTAACAATATTTTTAGGAATATTAAAACGGAATGTTAAGTCAACATATAGCTGCAGTTGATATAACAAATAATTTATTTCATGGAAATATATTAATTTGTTCTAATGTATTAAATATTTACTTATATTAACAAATAAATTTTTACAATTAACAAAATGTTTATATTGTGACTGCAAATAATTAATTATTGTAACTAAAGTTATTTCTTGACTCCAAAATATGGCGTTTTAATTCAACAAAATATTTATTTAATTTAAAAAAATGTTATGTTGCCACAAAATAAAATTTATTTTATTGTAATTTAATGTTTTGTAAAGGTAAGAAAATCACATTGGGTAAGTATAAAAACAAATTTATTCAAGTAAACAAAACATGAATATAAAAAAATTATAAATATTTTCTACAGCGGCAAAAGTGTCGGCAATTTATCTTATGCGATTAAACTTACAGATTTGGCGAAATATTACAGATTACCGAGCGCGATAGTCAAAATTATCATCGACTTTTGCAAATAATTTTACACTTTCCGCTTAATGCATATAAAAAAACAATATCATAAAAATAACAAAACATATTTTATATAATGTAAAAAATCTTAAAACTTTAAACAACGTAGTTATATATTACTTTACAGTAAATTCTAATTTTTAATTAATATCGAAACATATAATTGATTATTACTCATTTTATTAATTCTAAACGGATTAGTATTTTGAAAATTGTGGAAATGTCTAGTAAATTTGCTTTCTTTTTCAATAACATTGTAACTTCTTAAATGCATATCAAAATTTACAGTTTCTTATTCTGCACAATTGAAATAAATATCGTCATTATGAATTAAAATTTTGATTTAATTTGCAAAATTGTGGATTATCTAAATTATATTCATTATTAAAAAAAAACACTGCTACTATTAAATAAAATATTATTATACCTAAAATAGCTAACACAATAGAGATTGTCTAGTGGATTAATTTGTTGTAATTTACATATTAATTCCTTTTCTGATATTGAAAGTTCATAATTATAACCTGTTTCTGCAATGTCATTTAAACCTTTTCTTGAAAAGAACCTATGACAAAGATTTAATTGAATTCTAAAACTTATTGTAAGGGATATGTTTTTTCTACTGGATGTCATGTGAGCATTTGTTTTTAAGTCTTTATGTTTCGCTTCATACCGAATTGACTGAATTAGAGTAAGTGGACCGACTTTTTTAATTATTCTTGCATAGTGTAACATAAAATGAAATTTTGGCTTTAAATTATCATTAAACAAATTTATATACATAGAGTGATGCTCAGTTATTAAAGAATCGAGAAGTTGTATTGCACTTGTAGTAACAGTTAATGATATTAGTATTTCCGTTATTTGCAGTAAAACTAAATAAAATTGCCAAACACTATCATTCTGTGGAATTAAATCACCTACTATTATATTAAATTTTTTTACTAAACACATGATTTCTGCGCATGACAATATTAGGCAACCTTTATTTACATGGTCTTCTTTTAACGGTGGAGGTATGTTTTTTTCTGAATATCCGCAATCAAAGTATTTTATTCGTGAATTCAAATGTTTTAAAGTAAAATATTTTTTTGATATAAGGCTTGATATAATTTTTGGCATATCATAACGACAAACACCTTCACTAAAATCATGCATAATATCACACGTTAAATTATTATAGATATGAAAATTTGGTAGTCTATGAAAAACACAGCTTTCTTTAACTCCAAAACTTTTATTTATAACAAAATTATTGTATTCTTTCCGTTTTCTAATTATATTTATATCTTCTCGAACAGATGTTTTTAAGTCATCTCTATCACCTTTGCAAAATCTACAATAATTTCTTGCCGAAAAACTGTCGGTTAATCCAAAAACGGAATGTATTCCTAAATTATCACCAATATTTAAAACTAGTGAAAAAAAAACCAGTTTCTTCCTTACCGTCAATTATTAATTTAATACCACAATTTTCTAAGAAAATTAGTTCATCAATAAGAATACCAAATATAACTTGATTGCCAAAATATTCACGGTCTCCACTGTAAAATAACATTGCTAAAAAAATATTTTCAAGGCGAGTCGCAAAATGTAAAAGCATAGAACAAATGCTGTAATAAACAGCTCCTTGCTTATAAACTTGAGAATGACTACCTAAGGGATTATTTACTTCAAAATCGTCAAAATATACAATTAATGGGAAATCTTTTTTTTTTGAATTTTGTTTTAAATATTGTTGCCACAATTCGGCTTGCATCAAATGACTTATTTCACTATTTGGGTCAGAAAAGTTATGATTTAAAACTGCTTCTCTATAGTCAAACATTGTTTTATACACTCCAGGTAGTTCTAAAAAATGTTTAAGAGTATTACGCATTGGTATAAAATAGCCTATGCATTGCCCGAGTCTCAAAATAGCCTAGAAATTAGAGCCATTTTTCTTAAAATTGTCTTATTACAATTAGTAAGTGAATTTGTAAGAATTTATTCGTTCCTAAACAGAAATATGAAACATTGTAAGAGGTTGTAAGGGTTAAAGGTGCATCAATTAATTAATGATTTGGAAAAGGCTGCACCTTTTTTAGCAGTAAGATGCTTGTCTCAACTTTCAATTGACAATGAAAAGGAATTTCCCAGAGTTAGTGAAATTATTGGTATGGATTTTTACATTGACGATATTTTAACAGGAACAAATTCTAGTTCAGAACTTGTACAATTACAAAATCAAATATTTACTATTTTAGACAGCGCTGGTTTCGAATTACGTAAACGGGCTACCAACAGGCCGGAATTATTGTCAAAATTTAAATTAAATGATAATTTAGAAGTCAATGTTGTTGAATTAGGTGAACACTATGACAATAAAGCTTTGGGGATTGCTTGGAATCCAAAATTAGATAGTATTCAATATTCTATTCTAGACATAGGTGTTAGCCAACCAACGGTTTCAATGGGGTTTATTTGGGTTATACGGTTTATTTGCGATGAATTTCCATCCAGTTTTGAAGCAATATCCCGCTAAAAATATTTGGTTACAAAAAAACAACTTTCGTACGGCCATTGGAGCCTTAGATTGTACTCATATTCGTATTAAGAAAATTCGTGCTAATTTACATGATGATGAATACATATGTCGCAAAAATTTCATCAGTATCAATGTCCAGGCAACATGCAATGTAGATGAGTTGTTCACCAGCGTGCCTGCTAAATGGCCAGGTTTAGTACATGACAGCAGAATTTGGAAACGCACAGTATATGTCGAACACTTAGATCCTTCAACAATGTTGTTCTCTCAGCAGATCAGGGGTACGGAATTGAAAAATGTTTAGTGACCCCTTATTAAAACCCTAACACACAACAAGAAAGAGCATTCAATAATCTGCTAAAGCGGGAAAGAGTAATAATAGAAAGATGCTTCGGACAACTTAAGCAAAGATTTCCAATACTGCGGGGTACTATCAGAATATCTCTTGATTTTGCACCTACAATAATAGTTGCGTGTTTCATATTGCACAATGTATCAAAATGATTAAAAGACGATTCAGTTTTTTGAGACGAGGATTTTCTAGAGGAACATGATAGTTTTGAGCATGATCCCATTCAAAATAATGAAATTAGGATTGAAGGACAAACTAAACAACGGCAACTAGCAGACATAATTTATTCCCCATTATAAAAATTATTATAAATTATATTCTAAAAATATATAAAAAATAAAAATAATATTCTTTACTACTACTCTTTTTTAACAATTATAATATTTAGCCCCATTCGGAGATTCATATATGGTGCGTATTGGATCGTCACTGATTGTTTTTTTTTTCTTCAAACTCCTTTTCCAGTTTTTGTTTTTTCAATATTAGAACATGGTGTTGCTGTAGAAGCACCAGCCTTTGCAACTCCGCATTTGACAAATTTTTTGTCTCATCTGTTTCATAGGATGACAATACACGATTCTTGTTTTTTTTTGTGATGTGGTGGGTATGAATGTAATGTAAATTTTATTTTGAAAATTGGCGCCCTAAAAGTGACACCATGTAAAAAATTTAGTGACATAATTATTTCCCCAGGGGTTTCCATAACAGTTAAGAAGAAAGCCAAGCCCAAGCGGTCTTAGTTTTTTCGCTTGTGTTTCAATTCACGCAGAAAATTTAGTTTTTCCATTCAAATGGAAAACCACAACGGTGAACAAGGAGCTCAACTGCCTGTGTACGTGGAAACCTATTTGTATTGCATGGAAATTCTGTCCGATGAATTTCTAGTCGAATGCTCGCCAATGGAGAGATTGGAACACGAAAACGGGGAAGAAGCTCAACCGCCTACGATGGTGGAAAACAATCTGGATTGCGTGGAAATCCTGTCCGAAGAATTTCAACTGGAATGCTTGCTAATGGAGGGAGAAGTGGAGGTGGTTCACACCACAGGTATTTTTTTTTTAACATTTTCTTTAACTTTCCATGTCTTATGTACGTGAGACTAGTGGTCCAATTTTTGACTACTTTTTCCGGCATTTGAGGGCGTATGTCGGCAATAGTTGTCCGTATGTTGTGTTCCAATGCGTCTAAAGTTGAGAGCTTGTTTGCGTAGACCAGAGACTTAACGTATCCCCAAATAAAATAATAGAGTGGCGTCAAATCACATGATCTTGGAGGCCAATTAACAGGTCCATTTCGTGAAATTATGCGTTGGTCAAACGTTTCTCTCAATGAATTGATTGTGGCGCCCGCTGCATGGCATGTGGCACCATCCTGTTGAAACCACATATTGTCCACATCCATACCATCTAATGCCGGAACAAAAAAATCGGTTATCATGGCTCTATAGCGGTCACCATTCACCGTACCTTCTTTATTTTTGAAGAAATATGGACCAATGACTCCTCCGGCCCAAAGAGCACACCAATCCGTACATTTTTTGGGATAAAGCGGTGTCTCGAGAATCTCTTGTGGATTTTCTTCACTCCAAATTCGGAAATTTTGTTTGTTGACATACCCATTGAGCCAAAAATGAGAATCATCGCTGAACAAAATTTGACGATAGAACGTCGGATCAATTTGTAATTGATTTTCGGCCCATAAACCAAATTCACGGCGGAAACGAAAGTCAATTGGCTTCAATTCTTGCACCAATTGAATCTTGTAAGGATGTAAACCAAGATCTTTGGATAAAATGTTCCAAACAGTCGATGGACAGAGCCCAACTTGCTGTACGCGGCGACGAATTGACAAATTTGGTTCCTCTTCAATACTGTCTTCTACTGACGCTATAGCTTCTTCCCTGAAACCCGGCCTAAATGTTCATTCAATGTGAACGAGAAATTCGCCATTTCGATTTTCTCGTAAATGGCATCGAAGGGTGAAAAAAATCTAAAAGCATCATTTTGCTGAAACCGCTTTTGTTTACACAAGGTTTGTCGGTATTGTTTTTCCATGTCTCCGCGTACAACCCGAGAATGGTACAACCCGATTGTACAATCTACTACGCGTGCTTCCGATAAAAACATGCATTTGGGCATAGAGGAAATCCGAAATGAAAAATGCGCAAGTTAAATAAAATGGAAAGTTAAAGAAAATGTTAGAAAAAAAACAAAAATTTACTTGTGTGAACCACCTCCACTTCTCCCTTCATTAGCGAGCATTCCAGTTGAATTTCTTCGGGCAGGATTTCCACGCAATCCAGATAGTTTTCCACCATCGTAGGCGGTTGAGCTTCTTCCCCGTTTTCGTGTTCCAGTCCCTCCATTGGCGAGCATTCGACTAGAAATTCATCGGGCAGAATTTCCATGCAATCCAAATAGTTTTCCACGTACACAGGCGGTTGAGCTCCTTGTTCGCCGTTGTGGTTTTCCATTTTAATGGGAAAACTGAATTTTCGGCGTGGATTGAAAACTGTTCTGGAAACCTCTGGGGAAATAATTATGTCACTAAATTTTTTACATTGTGTCACTGTTAGGCCGCCAATTTTCAAAATAAAATTTACATTACATTCATACCCCCCTCATCACAAAAAAAAACAAGAATTGTGTATTGTCATCCTATGAAAGAGATGAGACAAGAAATTTGTCAAATGTGGAGTTGCAATGGCTGGTGCTTCTACAGCAACACCATGTTCTAAAATTGAAAATACAAAAACTGGAAAAGGAGTTAGAAGAAAAAAACAATCAGTGACGATCCAATACGCACCATATATGAATCTCCGAGTGGGGCTAAATATTATAATTGTTAAAAAAAAAGAGTAGTAGTAAAGAATATTATTTTTATTTTTTATACATTTTTAGAATATAATTTATAATAATTTTTATAATGGGGAGTAAATTATGTCTGCTAGTTGCCGTTGTTTAGTTTGTCTTTCAATCCTAATTTCATTATTTTGAATGTCATCATGCTCAAAAGTATCATGTTCCTCTAGAAAATCCTCGTCTGGAAAAACTGAATCGTTTTTTAATCATTTTGATACATTGTGCAATATGAAACACGAAACTATTATTGTAGGTGAAAAATCGAGAGATATTCAGATAGTACCCTGCAGTATTGGAAATCTTTGCTTAAGTTGTCCGAAGCATCTTTCTATTATTACTCTTTCCCGCTTTAGCAGATTATTGAATGCTCTTTCTTGTGGTGTGTTAGGGTTTTGATAAGAGGTCATAAAACATTTTTCAATTCCATACCCCTGATCTGCTAAAAGAACAACATTGTTGAAGAATCTAAGTGTTCGGCATATAATGTGCGTTTCCAAATTCTGCTGTCATGTACTGAACCTGGCCATTCAGCAGGCACGCTGTTGAACAACTCATCTACATTGCATGTTGCCTGGACATTGATACTGGGGAAATTTTTGCGACATATGTTTTCATAATTATGTAAATTAGCACGAATTTTCTTAATACGATTATGAGTACAATCTAAGGCTCCAATGGCCGTAGGAAAGTTATTTTTTTGTAACCAAATATTTTTAGCGGCGGATATTGCTTCAAAACTGGATGGAAATTTAACCCAAATAAACCGTATAACCCAAATAAACCGTATAACCCAAATAAACCCCATTGAAACCGTAGGTTGGCTAACACCTATGTCTAGAATAGAATATTGAATAATATCTAATTTTGAATTCCACCTAATTCAACAACATTGGCTTCTAAATTATCATTTAAGTTAAATTTTTATAATAATTCCGGCCTGTTGGTAGCCCATTTACGCATTTCGAAACCAGCGCTGTCTAAAATAGTAAATATTTGATTTTGTAATTGTACAAGTTCTGAACTAGAATTTGTTCCTGTTAAAAGATGTCAATTTTACGTCAATGTAAAAATCCCTATTAATAATTTATAGTTGAGACAAGCATCTTACTGCTAAAAAAGGTGCAGCCTTTACCAAAGCATTAATTAATTGATGTACCTTTAACCGCTCTTACAATGTTTCATATTTCTGTTTAGGAAAGAACAAATTCTTACAAATTCACTTACTAATTGTAATAAGACAATTTTAATAAAAATGGCTCTAATTTCTAATATAACATAACTCCTCCCTGCCAAAGAGAAAAATTTACGGTTAATCATGATCAAACTTAAATTTTTATTTTCAATTTTTTAATTCAATTTCTAATGGATTTGTTATTTTACGTTCTTTACTTTTTCAATATTTGGCTCTTAGGCATGGATAACATTGCTTACATAATTCTAGTACTATAAAAAAAATTATTACATAAAGAAGAACAGTATACAAACTTATATTATTATAATGAAAAGGTATTGATTTGATTGAACCAATCTGCTGTTTGGTATGTTTTATTTGTATTTCCACATCTTCTAATTCATTTAAATTTATATCATCCGGATGGATGGGGTTGGCGTCCACATCCCATTTTTGATTGTTGTTATTTTCTGGTAACTGAATATTTGGTATTTGCAAATGTTTAATTAGCGGATTTAAATTTTAATAAGTCTTTAATAGTGAGTTTTTGGTATTGTTATTAAATAAGTTGCGTTTAATATAAATTTTTCTTCATCACTGGGACATTAGTAGTTGCTGTTGTTGATTTCACAGTTATTATTATCCATTTATCTGGTAACACTTTTTGAATTTTGTTTTTTGATAAAAAAACTGGTTTTAATTTCACAATTTGAATAGTTATTATTACTTTAATTAAATCAACTTCACACGGATTATTATTAGTTATTAAATTGGTGTTTTGTTCATAGCACAAAAAGTTCATTTGATCGATTTCTTTACACTTCTGTTCACATAGTCCATATTGATCGTGGTTTAATAGTAGATATTGTGTTTTAGGGATAATAACTTTATATAAATGTTCTTGAGGAACAGGTAAGGAATAAAGTTTGTAATAATTATATATGACTGATTTTACTATTGGTATTTGTAGTTTTGGTTAATAAAAGTCAGAGCATCGATATAAAATGATATATTCCATACATATAACATTATAACAGAATGAATTAACCTAACCGTGCATAACATAAAAGAAACTATCAGAGCCATCTATCTGCGGTAGGTATGAAACCGTGTTTCAAGAAAGATTTCTTTACAACATCCCCACTTAATTGAAACACAGAATATAAGAATAATCCAAAACATAAAAATTTTGATCAATATACAAAAATAAAGATAATTAAAGTAAAGTTATATAATTCAAAACATAAAAATTTTAATCTGAATTATTTAATTCCATTTTTTTAGTACAAAATTTATGTTTATCGCACATTGCTGCCTTAGTTAAGCTATCCGCTACCATATTGTCGGTGTCAATGAATTTCGGTTTTATTAGCCCATTTGTGATTATTTCGCGGAAGAAATGGTGCCTAATGTCGATATGCTTCGTACGAGGACTGTAAACAGCATTTTCTGCAATGTTTAGTGCGCTCTTATTATCACAATAAATTTCAATCGGATCCTCAAAATCATCCGATAAATCCTTAACTAATTGTTTTCTCCAAACAGCTTCCTGTGTCGCTGCCGACAAGGCCGTGTATTCGGCCTCAGCACTGGATAAGGCCACAGTGGGCTGCTGCTTGCGTGCCTATGAGATAGCACATCCCTGCAGCTTGAACACATATCCTGTGCACGATTTTTGACTGTCGACATCTGATGCCCAGTCAGCATCGGAATAACCAACTAATCTGAACGATTTACCTTCCCGTGTGTATGTTAATTTAAAATCAAGTGTATGCTTTAAATATTTAAAAATACGTTTGACAGCCTTCCAATGTGCCTTGCCAGGACCTTTGTTAAAACGCCTAACATTACCAACAGCATAAGCTATATCTGGTCGCGTACACTGCGCCAAGTACAAAATACTGCCAATTGCTTCTTGATATGGCACATTTTCCATTTCGTTTACTTCATTCAGAGTTTTGGCTGACATGTCCTTTGTTAGTTTCTGATGCGGATCACTTGGTGTATGAATTGACACACTATCAGCCATGGCAAATTTTTTCAAAATTACTTCCGTGTAAGTTTTTTTAACAGCGAAATTGTACCAGCTTCTCGATCCCGTGAAATTTGCATTCCAACACAATTTCCTGCTGCCACTTAATGGATTCTGGTGCCACTTAATGGTTTGCTTCTTTGCATTGAACATCCAATCATGATTCATTGTCAAATGTTGTGTAGCACCAGAATCCACATACCAGTCTCTCTTGTTAAACTTGCCCGACAAAAAAGTTGCACTAAACGCTGGCCTCGAATTTCCATCAGAACCACCTTCGCGATTATTTCTGGTAAAATCCTTTTTATTTGGGCATTCCGGTGATTTATGACCCTTTTGGTTACATGTGTAGCAAGGTATGACCTCCTTTCGCGATTGATTTCCACGATTTCTGTTGAAAAACGCACTTTCACCACTTCTTGATGCAGTTTCTTGTAATAGTTTTGTTTTAATAGCATCACTAGTCAATGTTGTTTTCGTATTGTCCAATGCCATGACCATCGGTGCAAATTTTTCTGTCAAACTGCACAAAAGAAAACATGCAAGCCACTTATCATTTACTTTGAATCCAATTGCATTCAACCGCTGAGCTGCTGTGATTATTTTGGTTACATATTCATCCATTGTGTCACAGTCTTCTAATTTCGTGCCACTTAATTGCCGAATCAAACAAATACGACGCGAACGACCTTTATCTTCGAATGTTGATTCCAATTTACTTCTTTGGCCGATGTAGATTTTTGAATATGCACGTAATTAGTTGGATCTAGTATGAGAATGATCGTTGTCTTGGCTTTCGAAATTTTTCCAGGATTGTTGTCGGTTCCCAAAACAGCTTTCCAAAGTTCAATGTGTTCTAGATATGTTTTCATGGCAAACATCCAGGTCCCATAGTTCTCACGACCTTTCAACTTCTCAATCGTTGACAAAAAATTGTGGTTTCCACCCATTGTTTAGCGAAGAACACAGTCGCTTAACCTCACAAAAAAAAGGAAACCACGTGGTTGATTTGTTTCACACAGAAACCAAAATCGACACAAATATAAGCACACAGCTTCAAGAATGCACAAAGCAAAAATAATAATATCCAGTTAATTGTGCTCTGGGCCCATAACCTGTAGTTTTGGTTAATAAAAGTCAGAGCAGCGATATAAAATGATATATTTCATACAAGGGATTATAACAGAATGAATTAACCTAACCGTGCATAACATAAAAGTAAAGTCACTAAATATATAAAGTACCGCAATGGGTATGGACAATGACCCAGTAAACACAAATACGTTTTATTTACGTTGAAAAAAAATCAGAAACGAATCGTTAAATTTACGTGAAAATGTCGCAGCTTTCAACGAGCATATTAACGAATTAATAAACATTTAATTCACGTTTCTTTGTAACGTTTTTTAAACTAAAAATATGTGCAGTATTTATAAACATTCATTTACATTTATTTAACGTGTTATTTGTGTATCAATTCAACGTAAAATAATAAACCATATTAAACGTATCTAATAACTGAAATGTAACGTATTATAATAACGTTGTATTTAATCACATATTTATTAATTAAACACGTTAAAATATTCATTCAAATAAACATTAGTTAAAACGTTAATATTAATCAATTATCAAACGTTTAAATTTATTAAATTTTTAACTTTATATATATATATACGTTATTAATAGACGTGATTTTATAGGTGTCATTAAAAAAAAACTCAAAATTTCGCATTTAAATTTGATTAAAATATTTATTTGATGTAGTCTTAAAAACTATACAAAACAAAACAAAGTATAATATTTCTTTTAGAAATATTAAAAAAAAATAAAACATTTCTTTCATAAACATTTCAACATAAAACAAAACAAAATAAAATATTTCACGTCACACAAAATAAAATTAGAAAAACTTGCTCTCTCTGCTGGAACTTCTCTGTATTCTAGTATCACTTAGTAGTCTGAAAGTAGAAAAATTATAATAAATAAATGAAAATAAATATAAGGATATTGTTATTTACAAAAAAATTATTGCGTTGGTTCCTTCTTCGCATTTATTCTTGTTTTCGCATATTTTAGCCAGTCTTTGACAGAATTTGCAATTAGCAAATCACTGCCTTCTTTTACAGGAAAATTAATTTTGGCTGCATCTGAAAGTAAAAAATGATAGGTTCGATATTGGAATCAAGTTGTGAGATATTTTCTCACAACGGGGGAAAAAGTTAAATGTTTGTATGTGTACAGGCGAAAAGGCGAAAGCTAACCGCCTTGCCCCAGGAGGGCTAAATCCTAAAAAAAAAAAAAAAAAAAAAAAAAAAAAAAAAAAAAAAAAAAAAAAAAAAAAAAAAAAAAATACTTTTCAACTAATATTGAACTTGACAAAATGTAAATAGCAGTATGAAGTAATATAAACAAGTTATATTTATTAATATGTAAACAATCACTTAAAATTATAGGACAAGTGTATAAAATATACAACCGAAATTCAGTAGCTTTCCATCTTTTCAATTCTTTTAATATTCTCGCACAATCTGATGGTACAAATGGCTTAATTCTCACAATTTTTAAATTCATTTTATTTATAATATTTTGCGACAATTTATATGGAGGTTTTCCGTAAATTATATAATTTACTAATAAACGTTTTACAACTCCCAAAAATAATAAATGCATTGGATCACTTGGAATTTGAGAAACCATTTTTATATTAATATCTAGTAAAGGAGATCGATTTTTAATATGTTCATTAGGCAAACCAGAAGTAAAATCGCTATCTTTTCGCTTTGAATAATATTGCAATTTTGATTGCGCAAAAATGATTTTGTAGTTTTGGGCCTACTATTGTACATTTTTCGCAACCATGTTTGCTGGTATGCCCAATAGTTTGCTTAATGTATGCTCTGGCAGGAGCATCACACAAAAAACAAGAAATTTCAAAATTATATTTTTTATTGTTAAAAATTATACCGTCTTTTTTTAAAAGTTTAACTTCTTCAATACAATCTTTTAAGTAGGTATTAATTGGATCTGGTTTACCCGAACCATAAAAAATAGCAATAGCAAATGGAGTATCATCATTCAATTCTTTACATAATCCTAATATAGGCCAATAATCTGTCGAACTACTTTTAAATAAAGGAATCCCGTCAATATTAATTTGCAAAAATATTGTATTTGTGGGAGATGAAAACAAACTTTGCATTTTTAATAATAGTTTTTCAGCTATTCCAAAATATATCATTTCACCGTTATTGAGTTTGATTGTTGAATTAATTCGTGGAGTTTGCATAAGAGTTCTGGAATCTCTAGGTAAAAGATTCATTTCTGGATGGCGATTAAGAATTTTTAATAAATGTGAAACAGCATTTGAAGTAATATTAAAGTTTACTGCCCAATATTGAAGATTTTCTTTTATTTCATTCTGAATTACGTTGGCGCTGCTAGATGCTATATCAGGTCCAGTGTTCAGGGTAAAATTGTTTAAAGGAACTGAATTACTATTAATATTATTCTCGATATTATGGGTATTTAAATTATTAATTGTAGGCTCGGAATTCTGTAAATTAATTGAAGCCATATTTGAGCTTGCGCTCGAGTTTGCTATTATAGTATTTGATTGCTCATTTTTCAAACTATTTTTAAGAGACAAAAGCCTCTGTTTAATTCGACGCTGAATTTGCCGTTTACTCACTATTTTATTATATATATATATATATATATATCGTGGTATTTCAGATGGTTTGTTTTACCTTCATGTTGATTTTGAATAGCTTCGTCTATTAATTCTGGATCATGTAAAAATTCTCGTCTTTGGGTACAGTATATTAACTCGAGCCCAGATGCATTAAATAATTTTTGTACCACTCGGTTAAATTGTAGGAATAAATTTTGGTTTCAAAGTAAACGTAATATTTTTTGGATTCAGTTGTGTGTTCTTTTAAAAATTTAATTATACTATCATCGTTATCTTTATTTATTTATATCTGATCGTTGTCTTTATTTATTATCTGATATTACAGATTTAGCTTGGGTATGAACCGCATATATAAAATATTGAGTAGGTTTAGAATCAATTACGTCTGAACAAATTTTGATATTAGCTAATTCCTTATTTTGACTTATTGAATGCATAGTTTCCAAATCTTTCTCTTGGTCTACTCGTGATGCTAACTCATCATTATCTAAATCATTATTTAAATTAGCAATTTCGCCTTCATCAACATTATTTGTTATTGATTTGTTATCTATAGAATTAAATTCTATTCTGCTTAAGTCATCAGCATTGCTATTTTGTTCACCCTTTTTATATATTACTTCAAAATCATATTCTTCAAGTTTAATTTTCCAACGTTGTCATTTTGAATTTCGTTCTTTTAATTTGGATAACCATATCAATGGACGATGGTCTGTATAGATTATAAATTTACAACCGAATAAATAAGGGCGGAAATATTTGACGAATATATTTCTTTTTCGATGGTGCTATATTTTCTTTCTGTATCGTTTAACGTTCTCGAGGCATAACAAACAGGTTTATCGGCGCCAACTGTACCTTGTGATAAAATTGCGCCTAATGCTATATCTGAAGCATCGGTTGTTACTATAAATGGTTTATCAAAATCGGGATACTGAAGCAATGGAAGATTAATTAAAATGTTTTTACATCTGTTAAAAGAATTTATGAATTCGGTTGTATGGTTAATTTTATTACCTTTTTTTAAACAAACTGTTAATGGGTTTGTTATTTTGGTATAATTTTTAATAAACTTACGATAATATCCGGTCAAACCTAAGAATCCTTTTAATTCTTTGCTTGTTTGTGGTGGTGGAAATCGTACAACTGCATCTATTTTTGAAGGATTTGGTTTTACTTTTTCGGGTGTTATAATATGTCCTAAAAATTGCGCCTCTTTCTTTAGAAACTCTGATTTATCTATTTGAATTTTAAAATTTGCTTTTCTTAACCTATCAAATAATAACCGTAATTTTTGTTGTACATGCTCTTGAAGCGAAGTTGAAAATATGACTATATCGTCTAAATATACTATGCAAGCTTCATTTTGGATTCCTCTCAAAATATTATCAATTACTCTTTGAAACGTTGCCGGTGCATTTTTTAATCCAAACGGCATATGTTTATATTCATAATGACCCCGTGGCGTTGAAAACGCTGTTTTTTCTATATCGCGGGGATGCATTTCTATTTGATGATATCCTGATGCCAAATCTAAAGTGGTAACGTAAGAACATTTGCCTAATTTATCTATAATATCTGATATGTGTGGTAATGCATATTTATCGTCCAGACATTTTTTGTTTAATGCTCCATAATCAATTACAATACGAAATTTCTGCATTCCCGATGCATCAATTTTTTTTTTGGAACTACAATAACTGGGCTACTCCATGCACTATGGGATGCTTGTATGATATCATTTGATAACAATTCTGTAATTTGATTTTCTACTTCTTTTTGTTGTGAATACGGCATTCTATAAGCTTTCTTAAAAACGGGAATATCATCTTTTGTTTTTATCTCATGTTTTACAACGTTTGTAAAAGATAATCGAAATTGATTACAATAAAAAATATCTTTATTTTCATGACATATTTGCTTAATGGCTTTAGTTTTTTCACCGTTTAAATGATCTAATCGAAGGCATTTTAAATTAACTATTAATATTTTATAGGTTTTATAGGCTCGATATGATTAAGGAAAACTAATAACATTGGGAGGGGATTTCATCACTCATGAAATCACCAGAAAAATATAGATGAATTTGCAATTTGCATTATTTTGTCATCTTTACAGTAAGTGAGAGTAAAGGCCCATTTACATAGAGCTTAGTGTAGGTTTGTATTGTACTTGGTAACGCAAATGGTACTGTAGAATAATTATCTATTTAGATAAGCGGTATTGCAATGCTATTTAGTTGCGAAAATGATTGCGCATAAGAAATCAAATCAATGTGAGTGAAGTTGTTACTTGAGCGCTAGTATTAACCTATGAAAAAGAATAATGTACGATGTTATGATGCAAATCGTTGTATCTGCTACTGCAATTTATTACAAAACCAAACATAAAGTGGTAAACAAAACTCAGAGAAGAAAACGTCGGTGGTGGATTCGCCTTATCTACAAAAACAGGTTTTCGCAAGGCGATTACAACAATTTAGTCAATGAAATGAGATTGCAAGACCACGAAATGGTTTTTAATTACACAAGAATGAATGCAAATTTATTTGATCAATTGTTAGTGTTAGTTGGACCACTTATACAAATGAAATGAATTCTGCCGACTATTCCACCAAGTGCTAGATTGGCATGTACACTAAGGTATCAAATGAGAATATGTGTTAAATTAACAAAAAGATTATTTGAATATGTTATAGATTTTTAGCAGCTGGTGAGAGTGCATTTGCATTTCGAATGTCAAAGAGTGTGATTTTTAATATTGTTAGAGAAACAAGCAATGCAATTTGGGAAGCTCTTCAGCCATTGTATTTAAGTGAACCTACGACTGAAGAATGGACAAAAATTGCCAATAGCTTTCAATCTCAATGGAACATACCAAATTGTGTAGGAGCCATCGATGGGAAGCATATTGCTGTTGATGCCCCACCCCACTCTGGCTCTCAATATTATAATTGTAAAAAATATTTTAGTATTATTCTTTTCGCCGTTTGTGCCGTGTAAATTTACCTCTTGATTGCTCATTACCAGGTTTTCAAAATTGTTGCTCTTACTTTTTTATTGGCGACGAAGCTTTCCCCCTGAAGAGACATTTATTACGACCATATAAAACAGTGGCAGGTTTTTGCCACTACCAGAAAGAATCTCTAATTATAGGCTGAGCCGCGCTAGAAGATGTATTGAAAATGCATTTGGCATATTAGTTGCACGGTGGAGAATTTACCACAAAGTAATTACTGCGAAACCTAGTACTGTGGACAAAATTGTTAAAGCAACGGTATGTCTTCATAATTATCTACAAAGTTCTCAAAGTAATATGCACTATAAATATTGTGGAGGTGATTATATTGATCGTGAAACACCTAATACCGGAGAAGTGATGCGTGGCCAATGGCGAAATGAAGTAAATTGCGAGAACGCAGCATTGAAACGTGCAAGTACGGTTCGAAGATTCGGTGCTAGAAACGCACCCCAAGATGCTATATTTATTAGAGACTTAGAGAGATGAAAAATTATTTTAATTGTAGTGAAGGATCAGTTTCTTGGCAATTGGAATATGTGACTAATAGTCGATAGTTGTAGCTTAAATAAAAAATATAAAAATAAATAATAACACTTGGTTTATAAAAACACGTAAAATAATATATAACAAACATCAAATTATACATATATAAATATATATAAAAAAATATATTATGAAATACCAGACCATGAAAAAATTTCTTCTAATGCTATACTAGAAGGAAGTGTGCCCATAACACTAGCAGCGTTGCCTCGTTGTATAGCCAAACTAATCCTTTGAATAATAAACAATTTTGAACGAACATCTCCAGTTATAATATTTAGTTTTCTTCCTAATTCTTCGATAAATTGTTCTGCTTCTTTACACCAGGGTCCAAGCGTTTCTACCGCAAAGGGAAAAAAATTATTTATTTTATAAAGTTTATAAAATAAATTTTATTATGGATTTTCTTTTTTATATTTAAACAATACTTTATGAATATCTAAAGCACAGTCATCTCGAACATTTTCATTAATTTTATGTAAATTTTCCGCCACAAATTTACCGAAAATTGAATATTCATCGCCTTGCTCACAATGGCTTTTTGCAACGTGTTGCTCCGCAGCGTTAGCCAAAACGATCCACCACGGAATTAATGCTTTCCGATGTGTCTTTGGTTTCTGATGCGTTTTTCTTTAAACTCGGTAACATTTGATTTTCTGCCTTGCGTTTTAAATTTGAGTGAAAACTGGGCGTTCTTAAATTCAAACTCATATCTATTTCCATTTCCTCATTATCGCCAGAGACTAAATCCGATGTTCCTGTTTCCGTACACAGTGCTCTTCAGATTGTTCTTCTTGAGATAAAGTCTCTGGAGAAAGAGGTTGGATATGGGAGAGGTTACTCGTTGAATTTTCATCGTGCAACAGTATAGACCCGGAACAAGGAGATTGCTCAGTTTTCCAGTTTGTATGCGTATTAAAATTTTATTGTAATTCAAACGGTTGTTAAAATCTAATCTTTATTATGTATACTTACGTCCTTGTGGTCATAACACTGTCAAAAAATGAAACTGTTTCCATCAAATGCCACTTTTCAAAATCTATAGAACCGGCCCCACTTTTTGTTACTGTTTGTAGTTTTATTTTCTCTTTTCTATACTTTTCCCGTAACGCTTTATATCGTTTTTCTACAATTTCGACCATAAAAGAAGCATAATTAGTAGCAAAATTATTGTTAAATATGAAAGAAAAAAAACTGTTAACTTACTTGTTGTTTTCAAAATATTAGCTATCTCTTTAAAAGGGTTTTCTTTTAAGATTTTATTTTTGAATGAAGCGCATTGCCTATCCCATATCGCAGGGTATGAGTGCAGTGAAGTGGCTAAGAAATTATCCATTGAGTTATCCATAACTGAACAGGTACTCGTCATTGTTTATACGCAAAAGTAAAGTACAAAACAAAGAATAAATTGTGGTTAGGTAGCACCTACCATACACGCATCTAGCACCTACTCTCTACTGACTGTGACAACTGACTGCTGTGTACGCAGGTGTACACAACAGTAACTGGTTTTTGATTGGTTGGTGCAAATTGCCAGTGCAACTTTTGTGTAGAAGTTTGGAGTTTACAAAATTTTACACTAAGCTTACCAATTTCCACTACACTTAAGTCATTGTAAACGACTGTAGTTGTCACTGTAGTTTAAGTATTTGCACTAATTCTACAACTACACTACAATCACACTAAGCTCTATGTAAATGGGCCTTAAGATTAACGTGCCCAATTCAAATTTTGAATAAAGAAATATCATGTATATATCTCCCAAAAAACGCAATTCGTTCATCTTCGCTTAACAATTTGAACCAGTCATTTTTTGCAAAGTTTTCTATTTTGTCTAAATCAGTTATTTGCCAGTGTTAAAATGCTATCAAAGCCGCATTCTTGCAAAAGCATGTTTACGTACTCTGGCATTTCTATGTCAAATTCTTTACAAAGGTTCTCCATTTCCAAGTCCTTAAATCATAACCGAGATCATAATTATAATTTAACCGATAATTAAGGTTTAGATTTGTGTATGACACTGTTGTTTTTCAATTAAAAACACGATAATTGTAGTTTTAACTTAAATAATGTATTTATTTAACAAGTGGTACAAAAGAGAAAGTCTCCAAGAATGCAGCCTCTACCTCAAGCTCAGGCTTAACCCCTCCAGATACCAATCGTGCCGGCGATGGCTAGCGAACAAGAGGCGCTAAATTTGAATTACATAGAAACTCAATAAAATAGTAAACATACTCCCTCCTGTTGAGGGTTTGAAGAGAAGGAGAAAAACTATGAAAGACCTTTAACCGATACACCATAACAATATACAAAAAAGGCAACAAATGGCACATCACAAATGTAACATAAGGAAAATTTTTAACAATTTACAGAATAACGAGTTACACCAGAAGGGTGACAGTTTGAACATAAACACAATTGAAGATTCAGCAAACCAGTTGGTTCAGGACAGCTGGTTGACCCGGTCGTGGCGTCATCAATAGGTAATGGGCAAATACGGGAAGTGGATCTTTTTGTAACTACAGTGCTAGTACGGATAGAAACAACACGTACAACATCATCTGATCATCATCTGCTCCTTCCATTTGGTACGACGTTGGAGTTCAGAAATATATTTGACTGACCATCTTTTCCAAAAATGTTGGGCCATATTCTGCAATTGTTGAAACACACTAAGTCTGTTCTCTGGAATGTTTTGAAGACTGGGATCTGGTACAGATGTAATTGGGCGACCGACCAAACAATGTGAGGGTGTCAAAGGAGTAAGGTCGTTCGGATCACAAGATAAAGGAAATAAGGGTCGAGAGTTAAGGATTCCTTCGATCTGAATTAACAATGTACAAAAATGCTCAAATATTAGAGTGGTATTACCGATGATACGTTATTCCGGATTCCCATAACCCACCCATGTGAGGAGAATATGGTGGTATAAAAGACCACGCAAAATTTTCTTTAAGAAATAATAGTTCGAGTTCAGTTCTATTTTCTAATAATTTCTAACCTTTAGTAACTTTAGCACCTCTACCTTTTCTATCCTTTATCAAAAAGGGTCGACCAAAATCAGTTCCACAAATGCTAAAGGGATAGTTTTGTTTAACGCGATCTGTAGGTAAATTGCCTAAAATATGCTGGTACTGTTTAGGTTTAGCACGAAAACACAAAATACATTTGCCTACTACTAACTTTGCCAAGGATCTTCCACCAATCGTCCAATAATTGTCACGTGAAGTTGCTAAAAGTAGTTGAGGTCCGCCATGCAGTAACTTAACATGCAAGTCTCTAAAAATTAGTAAGGAAAGATGGTGTTTACTGGAAAGAACAACTGGATGCTTCTTGTCAAATGAAAATTCGGAATGAACTAATCTTCCACCGACTCGAATTATATTGTCCTGTAGAAAAGGATTTAAACAGGCTAATTTGCTTTTCTTTGCAACCCGTTGTTTTTGCGACAGGGTTAGAAGTTCGGAAGGAAATTATTCAGTTTGAGCAATCTTAATTATAGCATGAGTGGCGTTAAAAAGGTCCTGTTTGTTTTGTAGTGGACTGTAGAATTGTTGTATTGAAGTGATGCACTTTCGTCACTTTTATGTTTTTCTTTATTGATTCGAAATGGTTAAATTTTTATTACAACTTTACTTTATATTAAATATAGCCATTATTCTTGCGAAAGCTAAATGCTAAGCTGCTACTTTGTGTGTGTGTGGTCTTCTTGCTCGCTCTGCTTCTTGCTTGCTTCCCACTCAGCTCATGTTGCGTGCGCAAAATGCGCCAATCCGACTCTAATAGCTAACAGACAAATTCTTATGCTGGGTTTATACCAAGCGTTAACATGCCGCCAGCCTTGAAATAATTAGCTAAGATTATAATTTCAATAAAATAGAATAAAATAACAAGTAAGCTTAGTAAACTAAATCTAAATAATACATTTTAACTAATGCAAAAGCATTAAAGTAAATGAACATTATTACATAGGGTGAATAAAGTTTATGCTTCTGTAGGCAGTACGCATAACTTATGTATTGCTCTCTTGGAGACAGAATCGTTCGCAAACTTAACAGTCACTGCACGTATTATAGAGTCATTGCCGGAGTGAAGACGAATGACTCTAGCTAAAGGCCACTGTAAAGGGCGGAGATTTTCTTCCTTCACCAATACTAAGTCACCAAGTTTTATTTGAGAAGAACCACTTTTTAGCCACTTAGTACGCTTTTGGAGTTCTGGAACAACTTCCTTGCTCCATCTCTTCCAGAAATGCTGCGTTAGATTTTGTAAACGTTGGTATTGGGAAAGGCGGTTTTCCTGTAGATGAGTCACATCTTCTGCAGGTAGGTCGCACATTGATTGCCCAATAAGGAAATGTCCAGTAGTCAAAGGATTATAATCGTCAGGTTCGGTAGATAAGGGAGAGAGAGGCCGGGAATTCAAAACAGCCTCTATCTGCACTAATACAGTATAAAATTCCTCATAATTTAGAAATGCGTTTCCGAGAACGCGTTGCAAATGCAATTTAACAGACTTAACACCTGATTCCCACAAGCCTCCAAAATGCGGAGATCTTGCGGGGATAAAATGCCATTGAATGAAATCTCTTGATAAGAACTGACTCAATTTTTCCTTATGATCAGGAGACTTAAAGAGTGACTGCAATTCTTGCAAAAGATTTGAAGCTCCGGAAAAGTTGGTAGCATTGTCAGAATACAGTTTCGAGGGTTTTCCTCTTCTAGCTATGAATCTTTTCAAACACAATATGAATGCTTCGGTAGTTAAGCTAGTTACTAGTTCTAGATGGATAGCTTTAGTCACCAAACACACAAATACGCAAATATAAGCCTTTATCTTTTTGGGGTTACGCGTGCTACGATCTTTTAACATTAATGGACCGGCATAATCGATACCAGTACAAAAAAAAGGTCGTTCGTTTGCTAAAATACGATTACTAGGCAAATTACCCATAATAGGGATACCCATAGTAGGAGTAACTTTAACGCATTTGACACATTTTCTTACTATAAGTTTTGCGAGGTTTCTACCGGAAATAGGCCAAAAGTTTTCTCTGACGCAGGCTAGTAGCTGCTGAGCGCCACAATGCAATAATTTTTCGTGGTAATATTTCATTATCATAGTACTGAAAATATGATTTTTTGGCAATAAAATGGGATACTTTTTATCGTAGCTAAAATTTGAGTTTTTTAGCCTACCACCCACTCTTAGAACTTGATTTTTATCTAGAACGGGATTTAAGTTTAAAATGCCGGAATTTTTGCTAACAGGAGCTTGCTCTCTTAGGGCCTTAATGTCTTTGCTGAAGGCTTCCTTTTGGCAAATTAATATCAAACTAGTCATAACATGTAGCAATTCTTTTGTAGTTAAGGGACCTGTAGTTCTATTTTTTAAGGGCAACCTCGCATTTGTAGCAAATCGCATTATCCATGCGGTTACACGTTGCAGTTTGTTTAAGTTAGAATATAACTCAAAAAGATTGAAAGTATGGATTACACCACAACATATTTCTGGAGAGGCACTACAGGTTATTTTAATTTCTGGAACTACGGTATCTACTAAGTTAGAAACCTTAGGCCAGCCTTTAGGGTCAGAGGCCAGAAATGTTGGGCCTGTCCACCACAAAGAGGAGCAAAGAAGTAAAGAAGATTGAACTCCTCGAGATACTAGATCAGCTGGATTGTCTTGAGATTTTACGTGAAACCAATCTTGGGGGTGGGATAATTCTTGAATGACCGCAATACGGTTTGCTACAAACGTGTGGTACTTGTTGGGCACAGAGTGAATCCAAGCAATAACAATAGTTGAATCAGACCAATACATTTTTTGGTGAAAACTTACCGCGAGAGAGACGGTTACTTTGTGCATTAACTGAGCTAGGAGAGTAGCAGCACATAGTTCTAAACGGGGAAGACTAACTGAACGCAGTGGAGCCACTCTGGACTTAGAACATAATAGATTGCTGGATATGTGTCCTAATGAGTCGCAGCATCTAACATAAATACATGCCCCGTATGCCTTTTCACTAGCGTCACTAAATCCATGCAGCTGACATGAAACAGTATTAGCTAATACAACGCAACGAGGAATCTGCAATTTATTTAGCATTGGCAACTGCCTGTGAAATTCATTCCATTGTGCTTCAAGATTTTCTGGCAATTGTTCGTCCCAACTTAACTTGGAGCTCCATAATTGTTGCATGATGAGTTTGCCAGTGATTAAAGCAGGAGAAAGCAAACCCAATGGATCGTACAATTGGCCAATATTGGACAAAACAATTCGTTTGCTTATGATTTTGGAAGTATCGTTAAATTGTTTAACGTTGTATTGTATTGTGTCTAAGCTAGAGTTCCAAATTATCCCTAATGTTTTTGCGCTTTCTCTATCTCCCAATGGCACGGTATGAAGCTGAAGGCTACTGCTAGTTAGATGATTTAAAAGTTCAGCACTATTAGAAAGGAATTTTCGCAGTGGAAAACAAGCACTGCTTAGTATTGAACTGATTTCTTTCTGGAGTTGCAATGTTTCCTCAATTGAATCTGCTCCTGTAAGCAAGTCGTCCATGTAGAAGTCAGTTTTAATAACTTGAGATGCCTTGGGAAAGATTTTTGAATTTTCATTAGCTAAATGGCTCAAGCATTTGGTTGCCAAGTAACTGGCAGCGGTAGTTCCGTAGGTTATCGTTTTAAGCTTGAAAAGTTTGAGCTGGTCACCTTTGTTTTGGCGCCAAAAAATGCATTGAAACTTACACTGTTCAGGCTCGACTAGGATTTGCCTGTACATTTTTTCTATATCGCCAGTCAAGGCTATTTGGTGTTTACGGAATTGAATTAAAATGGAGCATAAATCGCTTTGTATTACCGGACCGCAATATTGAGCATCGTTTAGCGATACTCCAGTTTTACTTTTTGCACTTCCGTCGAACACGACTCTCAACTTGGTAGTAAGGGAAGAAGTCTTAATGACTTCATGGTGCGGAAGTACAAAATGAGGTTTCTGCAATATTTCACCGCAAGCAACTTTGGACATATGACCTTGATTAAGATAATCTTCTAGAAAGCATGCGTATTGTTTTTTGAGTTCAAGATTTTTATTTAGCCTTTTTTCTGTAGAGATAAATCTCTTAATTGCCGCTTCTTGCGTGTCTCCAATTAAGGATAATTTTGAATTGAAAGGGATAGAAACAACGTAGCGACCATCCGAATTTCGGCTCACTGTTTCTGCAAAATGCCTTTCACAAAATTGTTCATCAGAGGATAATAGTGAAGTGGCGTGCTTTGGTTGTACTTCTTCTAACTCGCATAACCGAGCCAATGATTTTTGAATATCTTTATTGCAATTCGTGGCGCAGCCTACTGCAAACAAGTTTGTGTAGCAACACGAATTTGAAATATTAATGCTACCTGATATGATCCAACCAAATGTAGTGTTTTGCATGATAGGCATATTTGGACCTAGATAATATTGTTCTGGCTGTAACAATGAATAGAAGTGGGACGCACCTATCAAAATATCTACGTCCTTAGATTTACTGAAATCAGGGTCTGCTAATGTCATTTCTCTGGGAATAGATACTAAAGATTTGTCAAATGAGCAAAGCGGTAAGCACTCAGTTATCTTAGGAATTATTAGGCAGCTTAAGTCCAATTGAAAGTGTGCATATCTGGATTCTAACTGAAGATTGGTTTTGTAATTTACTGCCGATGTGCGAACATTGATGCCCGAGATTGTGGTTTTTGAAGCAGTTTTGGCTAGGTTTAAACGCTCGCAAAACGATTCAGAAATAAAATTTATTTGAGATGCGGAATCTAGCAAGCATCGTGCTTTGTGAGTGTTTCCTTTACTATCTAAGACGTTTACTAGAGCGGTGGAAAGTAAAACTATCGTCTGATTTGTTTGGCAAGCTAAAGAAACTGGAACTTCCTCTTTGCCTTCCGAATTGACAGCAGCGTCTCTGTTATGCTTAACTGCACAATGCAATAGCGTGTGATGGAATTTTCTGCAGATTTTACATGTATATTTGGACCTGCAAGGTAGATCCCTATTATGACGTAGACAGTTATTACAGATTTTTAAATCCCGAATTTTTTCAACACGTGATTCCGGCGGTAATGTTAGAAATTTTGAGCATTGCGTAATAAAATGTTCCTCCTTACAAAGCGAGCATTTTGCATTCTGGGTAGCTGCAAAACACGATGCTTGTTTACGGAATTCTTTCGGGTTAGCGTTGCTATGCCCTGCTTTAGATTGCTTATTTGATAAGTCGTAATCATTGTCTAAGTGCACCAAAAGCTTGCACCTCTTAGTCAGGAAATCGTTTATGTCATCTATTGTTAGAACGATGTCAGGATTAAATTTTTTGAAAGCTTGTTTTGTTTCATGATTAAATTTTGAGAATAAAATGTGAGCTAGAATTCCTGCTAAGAATTGAGAATCTGTGATTTGCTGATTTTTTATTGATCTTATGCTTTTCGCAAATGTGTCGTAAATCTGCTGTAATTGTGTAGAATTATTTGCAGTCATAGGTTTAATATTGAAAATATTTTGTATGTGATTTTGCAAAATTAGGTTAGGCTGCTCAAATCGTTCCTGTAATAAATCAAATGCAATTCGGTAATTGTCATTAGTTGGGGCCAAACCGTAAATTAGTTGCGCCGCGCTTTGTTTTAAACAGCCCCGCAAATAATGAAACTTCTGTACGCCTGATAGGTTTGGTTGATTATCTACTATTGATAAGAAATTCTCCTTAAACGAAATCCAATCTGAATATTCCCCATTGAAATTAGGTAGAGATAGTTTAGGGAGTGTAGCTTGCGTATTTGTGCTATTGGCGAAGAGTTGATTGTCATTATTAGTTGCCTTGATTTCCGAGTTAACTGGCTGTTCTGTTTTTTGTATATCCTTTATCAATTTTCTAGCCTTAGCTACCGAATAATAATATTTGTTATTGAAATCTGCAACCGCAATAATATCTTTATGTGTGACTGACAATGCATGCAACTTTACCGAGATGTCTTTATATTCCTTGGAGATAGTCTCCATCGATTCTAACCTAATTGCAACATCGTCAATTTGAAATTCATAATTCTCCTGATCTACATAAACATTGAGTTCGTTTAAATTATCGATTAATATAAATGCCTCAGCAAGCAATAAATTACCTTCTCTTTCTTTAGTTTTTTCGTCTTTTGAAGGCGGAGCCATTGTGAATTTGAAAGCAGTTGAGAATTAACGCGTTCGAAAATTTGTACAGTGCATACGAAAGGACTATTATGAATAGTGGAGTGAATTGTGAAAGGAATATTTCTGGATAGACTGACCTTATTGAACGAAGCGAGTTTGTAGTTGCTTGAAAATGGCCGTCCCTGCCGTTGGAATGTGCGTTTGCTGTGTGTGACTGTACCAAAGGAAAATGGCACAACGCTTTCACTGAATTCGGATCGAAGGACCAAAATGTTTGTTTTGTAGTGGACTGTAGAATTGTTGTATTGAAGTGATGCACTTTCGTCACTTTTATGTTTTTCTTTATTGATTCGAAATGGTTAAATTTTTATTACAACTTTACTTTATATTAAATATAGCCATTATTCTTGCGAAAGCTAAATGCTAAGTTGCTACTTTGTGTGTGTGTGGTCTTATTGCTCGCTCTGCTTCTTGCTTGCTTCCCACTCAGCTCATGTTGCGTGCGCAAAATGCGCCAATCCGACTCTAATAGCTAACAGACAAATTCTTATGCTGGGTTTATACCAAGCGTTAACAGGTCCCTTTGCTTCAAAGTGTCCTTAATGCGATCTTCCTTTGAAAGTTTTAAATTTGTTATAAAACGAAGAGAGTAGGCTGTAACACGTACTAGTTTTTGAAAATTTGAAAATTGTTCAAATGGAAATGTAGTAGCATATGAGTAGCTGATGTGAATTTGGGTCGAAATCCTTAATTCCGGCAGATTGGCTTCAAAGGGTAAATTTTGAATAGGCCAATACGATTTATCTATTTGTGAGAGAAATGACGGTCCATTCCACCAAAGTTGTAGATTTAAAAGTTGTCTAGGTGCTATCCCTCTAGTTAGAAGATCGCCAGGATTTTCAGCGGTTGGGATATAACGCCATTGCTCGGGTGAAGAAAACGAAAACATACATCTTCAAACGATAAGGTTCTGTGTTGATCCAACTGAGTGCAATTTGAGAATCTGACCAATAAGTTGTGTCGTTAATATGTATGTCCAACGCATTTTTAACTTTAGCAATGAGCTTAACTAAATGCAGAGCAGCAGCCAACTCTTACTTTGGAATGGTTATAGTGCTTAATGGAGCAACTTTGGTTTTTGCACATAATAGCTGAACGGAACTATTATTGAAGATGTCTGTTGAACAAGGAAAGATGCAGACTCCATAAGCTTTTAAGCTAACGTCAGCAAAACTGTGCATTTCAATTCTTTGAGGCTGATGCACCATAACATGACGAAGAATACGCAAATCATTTAACAGTGGTAGGTCCAAAGAAAATGTTTTCCATTGGCTAAATAAATCTTCAGGACGATAGTCCAAATTATTCTCCAAATTATTCGTTGCAGTGCTTGTTGTTCTGGGTTAACCAAGACACAGCGAAAAAATTTTGAGCAGTCACTTGAAAGCGTGTATTTAAACCGTCGAAACCGTAAAACTATAGAAAAGAGATGATTTTGTAATATAGGACTATTCATTTCAAGATCATTCATGGAGAGCCCTGATGTGCTAGGAGATGATTAATTAAAGACTACCCGTAATTTAGTAGTTAAACTGTCTTCTTTTATTACGGCGTGATGAGGCATGTAGTACGTAGTGTTTGCTATATCGCTTACCTCATCAACTTTGACTATATGACCAAGAACTTCATATTCTCTCATAAATTCAGAATAACTGGCCTTCATGTCAGAGTTTAAATTAAGTCGTCGTTCAAGAGAATGAAATTGCTTGATAGCTCTGTTTTTTGAATCACCGAGCAGTTTTGGAGAATGTGCAATTGGAATGGAAACCATAAATTTACCGTCATTAGTCCTCGTAGTAGTTTTCGTAAAAATAGTTTCGCATTGCTGTTCCTCTATTGATAAAATGATGTCTGTGTTTTCACAGTGTTCCTACTCCCAAAAACGCGCTATTTGTTTCGAAAGATTTGAAATACTAACATTGCAAGAAGTTGTATTATTAAAATTTGAATTACTCAGAAAGTTGCCGGTAATGATGTATCCAAACACCGAATTTATAGGATAAGGATATTTTGAAATGTATGGTTGTTCAGCTTTTATTAGTGACCAGAATATATCCACTCCAAGTAATATATCGATTTGAGATTTGTTAAAAGCATGTGGATTAGCTAATGCAATATTCTCAGGAAGAGGTAACGTATTGACAGTAATGTTTTTTGAATGAGTTAAATTGTCTGTTAGTTTTGGTAAAATTAAAAATGTAAGTTTGTCTTGAAAGTCCGTATGCAACGATTTTATAGTGGTATTTGTGTAAGCTACAACTTTAGTTTTGGCGTTGTTAACGCCACTAACTAAGATGTCAGTACGCATGGTGTCAAGATTTAATTTTTTGCATAACGAAGCGGTCACATAAGCGCATGCTCCCACAATCTAATAACGCGGTACATTTTATAGATATAGAATTTTTTCCAAAGATTATTTCTTGAGCTGTAGCCAAAATTTGCTCAGTCATGCCCAAGAATGTTGTATCGTGATTATGAAAAGTAGCTGAAATCAACGGATTATCTTCCACAACCAGCGTGGCTTGAGTTTGTAAGACTGCACCATCCGGATGCAAAAGAGTTGAATGAAACTCCGAACATTTTTTGTAATGAGTTGATCTACATTCTTCCTTGACAGGACCTTTGCGCAAACAATTTTCACACAGTCCAAGTTTTTGTGCTGGTGCAAGTCTTTGAGTAATATTTAGGTCTAAAAAAGTTCTACATGCAAATAAAAAATGATTAAATGGGAAGGTGATTCTTCTTGAAACTCCATGAATTCGGAGATGGTGTACTGAAGTACGAGTGAAAGTCAATTGTTCAAAAGGCAACAATACTTTTTAATATGTTCGACGCGTTTCGAGCTACAAGCTCATCATCAGGAAACAATTCTAAAAATTTATAAAGCATAAGAGAGAAAAATTACTATGTTTAAATTTAACGAGTGGAAAATTCCATTACTTACAACGATTGTTAAATTACAAAAAGGTAAATAAGAAGATTATTTTGAGCATCACAATTGAGGACAGCAAATTCGCTGGCAACATCACAAGTTTTAGATTGAAAACAGTAGTTTGAAAGCCTAATTAGCCATAACAGAAGGCCATTTTAATTAGTCAGGTTTGAAGCGGTATTTTGAAGGCACAATATCAACATCGAAATCACTTAAAACTAGACATAAACCGGTTGCAACAGTTACAATTTAAATTTATTAATTTTAATCTAATTTATTAAAATTAAACTTAATTTTAAATTGTAATTTTAAATAATTTTAAAGCATTTTAATAATGCTTTGTGTGTATTCGCTACTGTGTTCGGAAGTAGAACTACTGGAAGTTTGCTGCGTTGGTTGCCTAGAACCACTGCCAGTTTGTTGGGCTGGGCGCGTTTCCGAAGCATGAGTTGCACTCGACGGTACATTGGAACGTTCCTCGGTACTAAGAATTTGAGCAGCTTTAGCTGCTAAATCAAAAAATTGCGTTTCAAAAAAATACTGCTCGAAAACTTCATCCGTTACTGAAAGTTCGATTTCGTCCTGAACTCGATCGAATTCGGTAATAAGCTCTTGAAACCGCAAAGTACGGGCTTGTAACTAATTTATTGTTAGAGATGGTACTGGAATTCCGGTATAATCTTGTATTATTTGGTTTACGAAAGTTGTAAAAATTGTTAATTTGGCTTTAAGTGAGCCACGTACGCGTACAAGTTTTCTGAGATTGTCGTCAGACATTGTTGATTAGGAATCCGGTTATGAATGTATAAGAATTGAGAGGAACTCACCGGTCGTTTCCAAGTTGCAGTGTAGTTTTGTAGTTGATTTTTAGTTTGCTTTGCCTTTCCAGAAATTGCACGTGAATTTTCTTTGTTTGATGTAATGGCGCGTTGACTGAATATACATGCGGTGTATATTTGCTATTTTGGGCTGTTTTGTCTCCAATTTAACAGTTTGATGCGGTTCGAAGGACCATTTTATGTTTAGATTTGTGTATGACACTGTTGTTTCTCAATTAAAAACACGATAATTGTAGTTTTAACTTAAATAATGTATTTTCCTACAATCGCATATAAAAGTAAGCCTTTGTGCTTCCATTTGTCAACGAAAAGTTGGCGTTTTCCGAGGAGTTGTCACTTTCCCGCTCTAGATCTTTTTGCTGATTTTCCCGCTCGCTAAATCAAAACAATGCAGTAAAACAATAGTTTTTGTTTTTAGAAATGAGCGTTTCTTGGTTACCGATGATATAATCACATTTTTATTTGTTGTCAAAATATTAATTTTACATTTTTGCAACAAAAATTTAATTTAAAATCGATTGTAGGAAAAATCTTGTGTGTATTTCGAGCGCAAAGTATTTTTGTCGCTCTCGCCAGATTGTCGTGCTCCGCTATCGCGTCGCACGACAACATTCTGGCTCGCGCGACAAAGTATCATTTTGCGCTCTTAATACACAAATAGCTATTATTTAACAAGTGGTACAAAAGAGAAAGCCAACAAGAATGCCGCCTCTACCTCAAGCTCAGGCTTAACCCGTCCAGACACCAATCGTTCCGGCGATGGCTAGCGAACAAGAGGCGCTAAATTTGAGTTACATAGAAAATCAATAAAATAGTAAACAATTAAAAAAAAATCAAATTGATTAAAAAAAATTACAAATTGAATTTAAAAGACATTTAATTTAAATTAGATTTTAAATAGTGCGGTCACTCCCGATAAGATATTTTTTAAATGAAAATACTCAACACAAGTAGTTTATTCATAATCAGTTCTATTCAGCACGGAGACCAGTTGACGACTGACTCCTTCCGTTTCCCTCTCTCTTGCTACAGTCCAAATGTCCCTAACTTATCTACAACTAGATTCATACTACCAACATAACACAATTGGCACCAAATTCAAAATGAGATATCACAGTTCGGCCATTCTGACCTGTTGATCGACCTCGATCGACCAGCTTATAATTTTAAATACATAACATAATTATGGCACAAGATACTGCAAAACACAATGACATTTGTAACATAATGATATTCATAACATAACATAATGACATCTATAACATAATGATATTCATAACATAATGACATTTGCATAATTATTACATAACATAATGAAGTTCGTAACACAATTATATAGCATACATTTCTTAATGAACTAAAACATAACCATATCAATCATAAACATCTACATAGACATAATATTTCATGGAATCCCTTTCAAACCAATCGCCCAATCTCCAAAATACCTTACATCTGAATCTGGCTGATTCGAACGTTCATGGCGAATGCACAACTATAGGGAGCAAACCCGACAGAATAGTCAATTTCATAAATCTAAACGTTATAACATAAGAGTAAATCGCTCTACAGTAAAATGTAAACAAACTGAAACTTTTCAACTATATAACTAACTAAATATATCTAAAATTTAAATACTATATTGACATAACTAGGATTTAGTCCATGGTTTCCTATCGGAAGCCGCTAATACTCCCTTATATGGTATTTGGGTTATTTGAAACCCTTCTACATCACTGACCACGTACCGGTCATTATTTAGCACCTTAATTACTTCGTATGGTCCCTTAAATTTAGGTAAATGCTTTTTATTTACTCCCGGAGTAACATCAATGTTAGAACATACTATATAATCACCAACTTTATAAACCTTGGCTGATTTGTGTGACTTGTCATAATAAGTTTTATTTTTGTCCTGTTGTCTCTGAATATTTTCGGCCGCTATAGCTCACGTTTTTTCTAAATCTCTGTCATCATAAGTTTCAAAATAGTCCCGTAAATCATCATTTATATAACCATTCTGGCTTATACCGAAAAGTAAAACAGCTGGACTCTGTCTACTGCTTCTGTGTACCGTGTTATTAATTGCGTACTCCACTTTATCTAGAATGCTATCCCATTTGCTAGTATCCGATGTAATTTTTGTTATCATTAGGGTTAAATCTAAATTCATTCTTTCAATTTGCCCGTTTGCCCTAGGTGTTCCTTTGGCTATTAACACAAGTTCGACATTTCGAGAATCTAAAAATTCTTTGAAATTGATGGATCTAAAACTAGCACCGTGATCCGCAATAATTCTCTTAGGCGTACTTTAAAATCGAAAGTATACCTCCAAATGTTTTATAACTTCGTGTGCATTAGTAGAACGGCAGGGATACAATTTTAAAAATTTAGAAAATGCATCAATTATTTCAAATATATATATACGTTCCGTTGTAAAGTCTTTGCAAGGGGTCCGTTATGGTCGATGTGAACAGTATCAAAAGGAATATTCCCTTTTGGGATAGGATGTAAAAAACCTTCGCGTCTTCCTGATTTTGAAGAGAATACGATACATTTCACACAGTGTTGGATATGTTCTGTAATTGTTTGTTTTATATGCGGAAACCCAGAAGTCTTTGTAATCAAATCCATCGTTTTTGAAACACCTACATGTCCCACCTCATCATGATAAGCACGTATTACATTCCCGATCATACTCTTTGGCACATAAAACAAAATTTGGTCGTCTACTTTGCGATATATTAATCCGTCACGAAGTTCGTAATATTTGCTTTCAGTTGTAGCTAATTCTTCGCGAAATGGTACAATTTCCGAATCTTTATTTTGGAAAATCCCTAAATTTTGTTCTAATGTTGTTCCCGTGATTACCGAAATACAACGACTAAGCGCATCTACATGCCTCATACGATCGTTTTTTCGGTGTTCTAAATCGTGATCGAAATTATGTAAAATCAGAGACCATCTAAGAATGCGAGGATTAATGTCTTTCTTTTCCAATGTTAACTTTAAACTGTTATAATCTGTGATAATTTGGAATTTAATTCCTTGCAAGTATACTTTAAACCTTTCTAACGAATAGACAATGCACAATGCCTCTAATTCAAATTATGGTATTTAGCCTATCTGATTGTTTCGTGTTTTTAACAGATCGTACTAAGGTTTTTCTAAAATGGAAAAAATTCTAATAAACTTCCTGAAGTATGAAGCCAATCCTATGAAACTATGTAAAGGCTTTAAATTAAGTAGAACTGGAAAATTAACAATAGCATCAACATTTTTTGGACTAGGTTTCACTCCTGTTTTGTTTATAGTATATTCTAAATAAGTAATCTCAGTCTTGAGGAAAATGCATTTATCTAATCTCAACACTAATAAATTATTTACTAATACGGCATAAACTTTGTTTATTATCAAAAGGTTTTCTTCAACAGTGTCAGTCGCTATCAGAATATCGTCAATATACGTAACTACTTTATCGGCATCTAATAAATCTCTGAAAGCAGCATTTATAAATCGAACGAACGTTGATGGGGAATTCTTTAGACCGAAGAGCATTTTTAAATATTCATATTGTCCGATAGGAGTAACGAAACTTGTTAATTCGATTCATTTTCGAGAGCCACATGATAGAATGCATTTTTTAAATCCAATTTGCTAAAATAATTTTTATTCCTAAGTTTTTCGATTTGGTCGTCGATTAATGGTAATGGAAAATTACCGCGTATCGTGTATTTATTTAATTCTCGAAAGTCCACACACATTCGAATTTTGTGTGCACGCTTAACTAATACGATAGGAGAACTGTGTTGTGAATTACTTTTTGAAATTATATTTTTCTCTAATAAATCCTTAATCAATTTTTTCACTTCATTTTTATCAAAACCCGATAATCTACGCGGGCGAAAATAAAATGTTGGCAAATTTGGAGTTACAGAAATTTTCATCTTAATATTAGTTTCCGGTTCGCAAGGTCTTTCGGGGTTAATGTAATTGTTAATTAAATTCTGTCAGATTCGCTCTCCCACTGCGCAATCGCATGTTGGTTCAATATCCAAGTCGATGTTAAACTTTTCTGGGTTGTTATCTGAATAATCTATACTTAAAATTTCACTAATCAAATTGATTTCGCGATTTTCGTGTACCGTATCATTTGTTGTCACATCGACCTGAATATTCTGACCAAAAGTAATTCGAATCTTACCATCGCATCAGCATTTGAATCATTAATGCCTGAAAATTGAGACACAGTATCAGTCATAATATATTGTAAATTCGGTATAACATCAGCGCGTATTAAAGATATAGGCGATCCACTATCTATAAAAGCATCTAAAACAATTTTATACTTGTCATCTGGATTAAGTTTAAATTGAATGGGAATAACAGCGGGATTGACTAGATTACTTATCTCACTAATGACGTTTGTTGTCGAGTCGGCTTGTTCAATCCGATTGGTTGGCGTCGTGTTGTGTCGTCTCTTATCGCACTGTCTCGATAAATGAGCGGTGCTGCCGCATATAAAACAGGAACCCGGAGCTCTCACCGGTCTTCGACACTCAGCGGCTCGATGACCCATCAAATTACAGTTGAAGCAACGCGCACTATTTACAGTACCTGCACTGCTGCTGCTTCCTGGTGGAGTTCCTCTCGTATTGGCTGTGTTGAAAAATGGTCTTCTTCCTGCGTTAAACCCTGGCGTGTGACTGACAGTTCTTTCATCCTCCGAAACACTCTTTAATGATTGCAACAGATCACTTATCGTAGCAAATCGCTGCATCCTGGCTTAGCTTTGTAACATTTTGTTGTCCATACCATCAATAATGTTTGTCGTCGGAATCCTGTTTGTCGATTCCAATTTTATTCCCGAGCATTACTTTATCGGAGCAGTAACTAGTAAATTTTTCATTTTTTTTCCATCTCCTGGCCTCGAAATTTTTTATTAATGTAACTCTGTTGGGCCTAGAGTCAAACCTCTTTATCAATTCTTCTTGTAAGGATTCCCATGGCATCATAACATGGTCTAATTTTGAATGAAACCACGTTTTCGCTTGGCCGGCCAACTTCCCGATCGCAACTAATTGCATGATATTGTCTGACACTGCGTAAGTTTGTTGTACTGCTTCTATGTGTTGGATCCATTGCTTCACGTTGTCGTCAAATCCCTTGAATTCGGGTAACAAAGCCGCAAGTTCGTTGTTCTTGACGGTTACTGGCTTTTGGGTAGAATTTCTTGTTTCATTTAATGCAATTGCTCTTACCGCGATATTCACCACGTCTTTAATGGTCATAGCAGATGCTGCTTCGGTTTCGGTGTTGTTCTCGGGGTTTGACATAATTGCACAACGTAAATGGGCGGCGTGCTAATATTAATTCCGCTTTTAACTTGATCATCCGCTGATAAAATGAGTTTTTCTTAATGCGAATCCCTCTTCTGATTAATTGTGGTCACTCCCGACAAGATATTCTTGAAATGAAAATACTTTTATTCAACATAAGTAGTTTATTCATAATCAGTTCTATTCAGCACGGAGACCAGTTGACGACTGACTCCTTCCGTTTCCCTCTCTCTTGCTACAGCTCAAATATCCCTAACTCGTCTACAACTAGATTCATACTACCAACATAACACAAATGGCGCCAAATTCAAAATGAGATACCACAATAGTAAAATTTATTTAAATTTTTATTAAATTAACCTCAACGTAACATTATGTTTTAGACTCGATTTTGGCGTTTAAATCAATTTTATAAAGAGTGTTTTACAATTTTACAAACGCAAACACAACGCGCAAACACAATATGCATTTGTTGAAAAGACTTTTTAAGTAAAATTAAAGCGTAACTAAAATTAATAATCATCTTGTAACAGCTGATCCGAGATTATTTTTTGTATATTTAAATAAATTTTAAAGAGTGATATACAACTTACCGTTCTACACGTTCCACAAATTTTATTATAAAAACAAATCCAAAAACACTCGAAGTCTCGTGTGAACGTGTATCTAACGCGAGTCTAACGTAGAGTAGTGCGAGAAACCACCTAGAATGTAATGCAAAGCGCTTGGCAGAGCGTAATGCACTCGGTAATGCTTGATACTTACAAGTAATGCTGCGTAATGCAACGTAATGCAGCGTATTCTTGCGTAACGCAATGTAATCTCATGTAATGCTTGCATTTTTGGGTTTATTTACAATAATTATTGTAATTAAACCGAAAATTGCAATAATTTGTTTACCCCTCGCAAAATTATATAAAAATTTTGTTCGCATGTCGTGCAATGATTTTGATTTTTTGTTGGATATGGTGAAACCACTGATTCAGAAAAAAGACACTCAAATGAGAAAATCAATTTCTGCTGGTGAAAGATTGGCGTTGACCTTACGTTTTTTGGCTACTGGTGAAAGTTTCATGTAACTTCAGTACCTGTTTCGAATTCCCCAGACAACAATCTCACGTATTGTTCCCGAAGTGTTTGATGCCATTTACGAAGTTTTAAAAGACAAATATATGAAAATGCGTATTAACAGAAATTATATTTAGTTAACAAATAACAAATTGGAAAACAAAAAACAAGCAAACTTTTAACAAATTTTCAAACATCTAATTCGTTCATACAATCCAGTAATACTTGTTGAAGTTTACGTTGGACTTTTTTGCGTCTGATGAATTTGGTATATTTCGCAGTTCTTCTGCAACAAAATTCCCAAATATTTGCCAACTGTCGGTTTCATTCATTTTCGTCAATGCTTGTTCCATCCCTGCCAGAGCAAATTTTAGCAATCATTCATTGCCGGTTCTGCATTACGTTTCCGAACTGCGTTCGAGTTAGAGACTTGTGTACTACTCGTGGACATCAACCAATGAATTTGAAGAATTTGAATAGTTTTCGTTTTCTGATTCTAATGACTGCAAATAAATATAAATAAATAATCAATCAAATTGTAAGGTTTCATCAAGAGAAGCAGAATGGGAGTATATTGCCAAAAAATTTAATGAATTATGGGTTTTCCTAATTGTTTTGGAGCTGTCGATGGCAAAAATGTCATTATGGATGGAGCACCAAATGCAGGCAGCATCTACTATAACTATAAAGGCACTCACAGCATTCTTTTAATGGGAATCGCAGATGCCGAATATAAGTTCATTTACGTAGATGTAGGATGTAATGTCCGAGTTTCTGATGGTGGTGTATTTAATAAATGCTGTTTTGCTGTTGAAATGGCGACTAATGAATTGAATTTGCCGATGCCGAACGCATTGCTCAGCCGAAATTTGCGTGTGCCATATCTACTTGTAGCAGATGATGCGTTTGCTATGAAGCCAAATCTTCTAAAGCCGCCACATAGCTAGAAAAACCTATCAGGATTTCAACGTGTTTTCATTTATCGTTTATCACGTGCACGACGTATTATTGAAAATGTGTTTGGAATTATGGCCGCTCGGCCGCTTCATGTGAATGCAGAGAAAACCAGAAAAATTACGCTTGCTTGTTGTGCTCTTCATAATTTTCTAATGTCACAAAACTCTGGTTTGTATGCACCTATTGGTACAATCGATCGGTACAATTCTGATGGCTTGTGTATCCCGGGTGAATGGAGACTTGGAGTTGTTCCATCAAATTTGCATTCCGTTGAAAATGCAACAAGATTATAGCTGACGATGCAAAAAAAATACGGGAAGAATATGAACAGTATTTTGAAGGTGAAGGCAAAGTGGCGTGGCAGTATGAACAAATTTGAGAATTATGTTCATCTAAATTCTATATTGTTAATTAAATTTAAAAAAATAAAAAAAAACATATGTATTTTGAATACTCACCAAATTGGAGACAGAGAAAGTGGTTTGCACTTCAAGAGCAGTTGCAATAAACATCAAATGATAATAAAATGTCCAGTGCACCTTATTTTCGCCAGCTCCTTGTCCGGACTTGGTTTTCTTCGATTTCGCGTAGTATGATTTGAATTGTATTCGCAGATTTGACCATTTTGCAGACAGCTGAGCAACATCATATTCATTGATGAATACATCTATTATTTCTCGCCATGCTCCATCTCTTTTAAATTTTACTTTATACTCATTCAGTGAAGCATTCCACAAACATTCACGACATTCCACGGCAGCAATAAGTTTGATGATCGATTCATCACGCCACTCAATTGAGACTCTTTTTTGGTTTTGCAGAATCAGCACAACTACTCATAGTTTCAAAAAGATCGGATTCCATTATATTACAAAAATGCGATGCAAAACGCTTCAATATTTTTAAATTATTTGCCGTCTAAAGTGTCAATTAGATATTTCAATAGTGACAAACAAGACAAATATGCCAAACAGAACAAATATATTTGACCAAAAACAAATGCACGTAGTACATTATTTGTCAATATGCCAAATAATTATTTGAAATAAATATGGTAATCAAATTATTATTTACCTTTTTTTAATCAAATATATTTGTTCAGTACACTATTTGTCAAGTTTATTTGGCAAATATGACAAATATTTGGCGTTTGTACAAACAGTATACTACTACTTTTACCTTTGATTATGGAAGAGTAGATTGCTAAAAGAGAAAAATTTCAAATCGGCTCAAGTAGAGTGAGATGAAATTAGTTAACTCCGCCTCATGATACTGACTCCGCCTTTATTCCATTCCCTTTCTGGCGCGTATTTTAAATTTCAAATACTATTAAATATTATCTGCTTTTAGGGAATATGTAATAATCCTCAGCAATATTGTGCTTGCAACTCAACATACACATATTTATCCAAGTGGGTTACCTACCTTGACTAACGTCTGTATGGTTGGACGAGCCAACTCGGCGAGGGGAGTACCGTCAACAATAAAGAGAGAGGAGGCATTCATTCATTTTATTTCATTCAGGCTGAGGCAAGAAGAAAAGAAGCAAGCAAGATTATTAACGGCTTTTGATTTATACTTGTCTTTTGAAAACTTTAAAATAAACATACAGCATCGGCATAACTGAAGATAGTTATCATACGGAGAGTGTTTTGGTCATTTGTTGGAATTTAGTTCTGAAAATTCGTTGTTTATTATATCAGAAGTGGGATCACAAAATGGCTACCGCCAATAACACCCAAGAATTCACGGAAAGCAATGAAGATCCTAGTGTCCCCGGTTCATCTAGCACAGGAAACATTGGGAATTCTAATAATTCTGGTTCATCTGGGGCAACATCGGACCACTTTATGACCATGTTCCAAACATTCATCGAGACGGCTAGTGCGAGCATTGTCCAAAATGCCATGGGAGGCATTCGTCCTGTTGGCATCAGCTCCGAAAGCGACCAACTTAGTCTACAAAATTTTAATCCAGACGTGGATAATCTGGATGATTGGTTTTCGGAAATGGAAGAGGCACAAAAGCGTTTTGGATGGAATGAATGGGAAACTGTAGTAAGATCTGCCCGTCATTTGCAAGGTAATGCTAAAACTTGGTTTAATTCGTGGCGACCTAAAGCTAATGAACGCGTATGGAGTCGTATGAAAGTAGATTCAAGTCAAGCTTTTCCACTTAAACGAAACAATGGCACTTTGCTATTTGACGCCGTGAATTTTAACTCTGATAAATGTAGTAGTTTTGAGGAATATGCACGACAAAAGTTAGCTAAACTAAGTAAGGTACGTGTGGAATGGCCGGATAATGTCTTGGTTGAAATAATTACGCATGGAATAACAGATTCAAATGTTCGAACTAGTGTGTTTAATCAACATTGTAAAACAGTAACTAATTTAATTTCAACACTGTCCTCCTATGAGAAGCATAGCCAGCTTAATAAAGGAAACGATGTTCCACCGCGAGAACAAACAAATTTTAAACGTAAGTTAAATTATTCGACCAACCCCCCGTTAAAACAATCTCGTTTAAAAAATTGTTTTGGTTGCGGTAAACCCGGGCACATCAAGCGCGATTGTTTTTTTGAAAATAAAAAGGAAAATTATGAGCCTGCAATTACAAAATCGATGGGTAAAAATTTTTCTAGTATAATAACCTGTAATTATTGTAAAAAGAACGGACACGTCGATGAACATTGTTGGGCAAAGAAACGTATAGTCAAAACTGATAATGAGAAACGAATAAACTTTTGTCATTCTAATAATAACAAACGTCTTCTTGCAGTCGTAATAAACAACATAACCATCAATTGCCTGCCCGATACTGGTTCTGATTGTTCACTTATTACCGAACGCATTGTCAAATTATTAAATTGCAACCTGCAACCCGTTCATTTAAAATTGAGTGGCTTAGGAAACGGTCAATGCGTTTCTAATTGTTTAGTCACATTACTTTTGGAGTTTGAAACGCTGAACTGTGAAGTTGATTGTCACGTAGTGCCGGATCATGTAATCGATGTCGACTTAATAATAGGAAATGACGTTTTTACTAGACCGGGAATTACCTTAACGAGTAACCAAGACGGTATTTACATTCATAATAAGTCTATTAGTGATTCTGTTTTTATAAGATATATCGCCGAAGTAAACGTATTGAACAATGTTATCACTGATCTTGTAAGTAATGAACGCGATCAACTTCTTGAACTTTTGAATGAATACAAAGATATTATAAGTCATGGATATTCTGTATCTGCAGTTAAGACCGGAAGTCACGAAATCCGACTGACAAATAATTCCGTTGTTCATTACCAGCCATATCGTTTATCATTGTTTGAACGAGAAAAAGTTCGAAATATTGTAAAAGAACTTTTAGATAATAATATTATCCGGGAGAGTATGTCGCCTTATGCGAGTCCTATCCTGCTAGTCAAAAAGAAAGACGGCACCGACCGCATGTGCGTTGACTTTAGAGCACTAATAGCTATTTATGCAACCAGTTAGGAAATGCATTTTTTTGTGTAACGAGCGGATTTCTGCGGGACGAGCGCATCGAGTTCTGCAAAATAACGCGAGTTACACAAAATAGCATTTCCTAACATGTTGCATACAAGATTTTTTCTAATTTTTACAAGAACCTTCTCAAAAAAGAGTTTTTTAAACTTATGATATTAATAATTTAGTGAATTTTATCAAAACAAGTAGGCTTTATTCGGAACTTTTCATCACCAGTTGTGAAATATTTTTCATTACATCACCAGTTGCGTAAAATGTGCCGTTTGCCAACTACAATCGATTTTGAAATAGCTATTTATGCAACCAGTTAGGAAATGCATTTTTTTGTGTAACGAGCGGATTTCTGCGGGACGAGCGCAGCGAGTTCTGCAAAATAACGCGAGTTACACAAAATAGCATTTCCTAACATGTTGCATACAAGATTTTTTCTAATTTTTACAAGAACCTTCTCAAAAAAGAGTTTTTTAAACTTATGATATTAATAATTTAGTGAATTTTATCAAAACAAGTAGGCTTTATTCGGAACTTTTCATCACCAGTTGTGAAATATTTTTCATTACATCACCAGTTGCGTAAAATGTGCCGTTTGCCAACTACAATCGATTTTGAAAAGTCACATTTTACATGCCAAAATTAGAAAAAGTCACATTTTACATGCCAAAATTAGAAAAATAAAATTACAATTAAAGACAGATATCCCTTGCCTTTAATTGACGATCAAATTGATCGTTTGGGTGAAGGAACATATTTTACGTCCTTAGACATGGCGTCGGGATTTTTTCAAATCCCTATCCACGCAGATTCCATTGAAAAAACGGCATTCGTAACCCCGGACGGCCACTACGAATATGTTCGCATGCCTTTCGGGCTTGCTAATGCCCCGGCTGTCTTTCAAAGAACAATTAATAAAGCTCTTAAATCACTCATTGACGAAAAAATGGTTCTTGTTTATCTAGACGATCTTTTGATTCCCTCTGTGTCAGTTCAGGAGGGTTTACTACGTTTACAAAAGGTTCTTGAAGCTTTGAAGGTGGCGGGATTTTCACTACATATAAATAAGTGTAACTTCCTTATGAATAAAGTCGAATATTTTGGCAGAGAAATTTCTTCGGAGGGAGTTCGTCCCAGTAGATCTAAAGTAGATGCTTTGCTCAAATCACCCATTCCCAAGACCGTTCGCGAAGTTCGTCAATTCATGGGACTAGCCACATATTTCAGAAAATTTATTCCAAATTTCGCTTCTAAATTGGCATGTATAACCAAATTAACAAAGAAGAATATGCCTTGGGAATGGTCGACTGAACAAGATACCGCTAAACAATATGTTCTTTCTACTCTTACCGAACGACCTGTTTTAGCTATTTTTGACCCTAAATTACCTTCGGAGCTTCACACAGATGCGAGCAGCATCGGTTATGGAGCGATATTGTTTCAAACAAAAAGTAATGTAAAGCGGGTAATTGGTTATTTTAGTAGACGTACTTGTGGAGCAGAGTCTCGTTATCACTCATATGAGTTAGAAACGCTGGCGGTTGTTAAAGCGTTAAAATTTTTTCGTGTATATCTCTTAGGTATCCGCTTTACTTTAATAACTGACTGCAATGCCATAAAAGCCACTGAAAAGAAAAAAGATCTTGTTCCTAGGGTAGCGCGTTGGTGGACATACATGCAAGATTTCACATTTGACATACAATATCGAAAAGGAAAACTAATTTCGCATGTCAACTACTTAAGCCGTAATCCTTGCAATATTAATAGAATATCTAAACATGAATCATGGATAGCTGTACAGCAACATAATGACCTTGAAATTACTCGACTCGTTGAAAAATTACGCGAAGGGGCATTAGATGAGAGTTGTTACGCGGTAGAAAACGATATGCTTTATCATTTGAGTTATTTTAATGGGATACCAATAAAACAATGGTATGTTCCTAAAGGAAGTCGATTAGGTCTTGTCCGTATTTTTCATGACGAGCAATGCCATGTTGGGCTTGATAAGACAGTGGCAAGCATTACAAAATATTTTTGGTTTCCTGGGTTGAGGAAATTTGTTCATAAATATTTGAAACACTGTATCGGTTGTTTGACTCTGAAAAGATCATACATCGCGCCAAAAGGCCTGCTTCATCCTATTATAAAAGATTTAAAACCATTTCACACGATACATCTTGATTATTTGGGTCCATTACCGATTACAAAAGATAAAAAGCAATATATATTAGTCATTGTTGATGCATATTCTAAATTCACTATATTGTACGCAATGGAAAGCACATCCGGAAACGAATTTCGTGGCTGTTTTAAAAACTTTATTTCATTATTTGGTACTCCAACTCGCCTTATTTGCGATTCTGGACCTGCTTTTGCAGATTCTGTTACTAAGCAAATGATAAGGACGTGGCAGATCGAGCTACATGTTGTAACCCCCTATGTCCATAGAGGAAACGGACAAGTAGAACGCTACATGCGTAATATAGCCAATATGCTAACAGTAGAGGCAAAAATCGAGTCAGAATAGACGAAGCGATTATGGAAGGTCCAGTTGGTACTAAATTCCACCATTCAGAAAACAACAAAAACATCGCCGTTACAATTACTTCTTGATTGCGATGGTACGGTGCCAGTAGTTCGTACTTTGTTGAATGCAATGGCAATTGATAATGTCCCAACCTCAAAAAGATCACTACTAAGAAAAGAGATAAAAAGAGTTGCGGACGGAGGCATCAGGGAAAGTTATGAAGTACAAAAGAAGTACTACAATAGAAATCGAAAACCAATAGTTGACTTTTCTGTTGGAGATATCGTTCTCTTGAATAGAACAGCATTGACCAGGAAATTGCTGAGTGGCATTCGAGGCCCCTTTATTGTGACAAAAGTATTGCCAAATGATAGACTTCAGCTTCGGGAGCTGGTGGGTAAATTTACTACTCAGTGTGCTGCTGATCAGGTCCGATTTTGGCCACGTGAATGGACACCAGATGACTGTGCCGATATGTTTGAATCGGATAACGATTCAGGTGAGCAAAAGTATTAGGTAACAGTAAAGTTCAAGTAAAAAGTTTTGTTATTACAACACCTGTCGATAGTCGACCTGAAGCTTGTAAATGTTTGCAAATATTTTGTTATTACAACGCCTGTCGATAGTCGACCTGAAGCTTGTAATTGTTTGCAAATATTTTGTTGTTACAATGCCTGTCGATAGTCGACCTGAAGCTTGTAATTGTTTGCAAATATTTTGTTGTCACAATGCCTGTCGATAGTCGACCTGAAGCTTGTAATTATTTGCAAATATTTTGTTGTTACAATGCCTGTCGTTAGTCGACCTGAAGCTTGTAATTGTTTGCAAATATTTTGTTGTCACAATGCCTGTCGTTAGTCGACCTCAAGCTTGTAATTGTTTGCAAATATTTTGTTGTCACAATGCCTGTCGTTAGTCGACCTCAAGCTTGTAATTGTTTGCAAATATTTAGTTATTACAACGCCTGTCGTAAAACGACACCAGACACGTAATTATTTCCAATAAATACGTAGTTACGATATTCTTGTTGCATGCCGAAGCACATAAGTAAACTATGACTACGCTGCCGAAGTTATCATTATCAATTGAGACATAGAGCGTAGTCTAACTAATTTAATCTATTTTAGATGGGTCAATTGTCGGGTCTGATCCATCGGGCCCGATAGTGGACGATGATGACCGTGATAAAGATAACTCCGATGAAACCGACACTTCGAGGACGAAGTGAAAGTCAGGCGGGCCGTGTAATAATCCTCAGCAATATTGTGCTTGCAACTCAACATACACATATTTATCCAAGTGGGTTACCTACCTTGACTAACGTCTGTATGGTTGGACGAGCCAACTCGGCGAGGGGAGTACCGTCAACAATAAAGAGAGAGGAGGCATTCATTCATTTTATTTCATTCAGGCTGGGGCAAGAAGAAAAGAAGCAAGCAAGATTATTAACGGCTTTTGATTTATACTTGTCTTTTGAAAACTTTAAAATAAACATACAGCATCGGCATAACTGAAGATAGTTATTATACATACGGAGAGTGTTTTGGTCATTTGTTGGAATTTAGTTCTGAAAATTCGTTGTTTATTATAGAATATAGCTTACAGAACTCCCTCTGTGGATAAAAGACGAACTTCCATTGTTTACAGAAATTGGTTTGAGTTTGACAGTTTGTTGTGCATTGTTTACTTGTTTAGTGAGGTTAAGTTGATTTTGAACAAACAGGTATGATATTTTTATGTTTAATTTATTTAATTACGGGACTTGCCCAAGAGGATACATGTAAGGTACAAAATAATTTAAATATAAATATAAAATGTAAAAACACAAAGATAAAGATAAAAATACACAATACACAAACAAGACAAAAAACGAGACGAAGCAGAAATGTAAACAACAACAAAAAAGTGTACAACAGCAATCAAACAAAAACAAACTACAAGCGCTTTTTAAGGCTCAAGAGCGAACAGTTGAATAAATCGATTGACGTCGTGTTAGCATTACGCGAAATACGGTTAATTGCGTGATTAGTGCAAAAATTGGTTTTATAAGACTTTGTGTGAAAAGTGCGACTGTTTCTAAGTGGTCTAGCTGGTACATAAAAGGATACGAGTGCAATAAGGTCAGGACTATCAATAATATTATTAATGATTTTGTACATCAATAAAATATCGCTGTTAATCCGCCTTTCCGCCAAAGTGCGCAAATTTAGTGAGTTCTGTAAAAATATATAATCTTTTTGCTCTTTTGGTATTCCCATTTTAAAAGACACGTAAGTTAAAAATTTCTTTTGAATTCGCTCAATCCTGTCAATATGGCACTTGGAATATGGTGACCAAATATTCGACGCATATTCAAGATGAGATCTCACCAATGAATTAAAAAGTATTTTGAGGCAGCTCAAATCGAAGAAATCTTTAGTGTGTCTTTTAATAAAACCTAAACATTTTAGTGCTTTGCTACATATGCCCTGTATATGAAGATCAAATGACAGATTAGACTCGAATATAATCCCTAGATCGCGGATGCTTGAAACTGTATTTAGAATTAGCCCATTTAGATAAAGGTTGCATTCCAATGGTTTTTTTTCCTATTAAAACATATGTGAGAACATTTGTTAGTGTTAAGGCTTAGTTTATTCGAGTTGCACCAACAAGAAAAGTTGTCTAAATCCCTCTGAAATTTTAAGATGCAATCGTTGCTCTCGATTGTAGAGAACATCTTTGCATCATCCGCAAACAGTAAGACTTCACAAAATTCAAAGACATCTACAGCATCGTTCATAAATATGTTAAACAATAGTGGTCCCAGGTGTGAACCTTGTGGTACTCCAGAAGTGGCATGCATTTCTGTTGAGTACCCACCATTAACATGAACAATTTGACATCGATTGTATAAATATGAACGAAACCAGGACAGCATAGGGTCAACGATACCAAATTTGCTCAGCTTTAAAAGGAGTACTGAATGATTTAGTTGATCAAACGCTTTTGAAAAGTCGGTGTAGACTGAATTGACTTGTTTTCCCCTGGAAACGGCATTGGCTATGTAAGATTCATAAATGAGCAAATTTGTAACTGTGGAGCGTCCTTTACAGAACCCATGCTGTTCCTTAGCTATACGGTTTTTGAATAATACGGACAACTTTTCTGTTAGCAATGATTCGAGCATTTTAGGTATTGTAGACATAATTGAAATAGGTCTGTAATTGACAATTAAGCTTCTCGTGCCAGATTTGAAAACAGGCGTAACATAGGAAGTTTTCCATACATCCGGAAAACTGCCAGTTGTTAGTGACAAATTGAATAACAACCATAAGGGTCTGGAAAAGGCAAAAGCACAACGATTGAGAACTAAAGGTGGAATATTGTCCGGTCCTTTACCCTTTCTAATGTCTAATTCATTCAGCTTGTGCAAAATTTCCGATATGGTAAACGAAAAACAGCTGACTAAATTAGTAGATTCTGGAATATTAGAGTGTGAGTCTGAATTGTCATCATTAGGTTCATATACAGTGGCAAAATGTTCCTTAAACAGCTCACTAATTGAGTTAGCCGTGCTGGCCGTGGAATTGTTCAAAGTCATAGTAGCCGGAATTTGATTTTCCGATTTGAGGCTGTTAATATAGTGCCAAAACTGCTTAGCATCGTCTTTGATTGAGGTTTCTACCCTTTTAATATGATCCTTGTAACAATACTCGACATGTGATTTACAAGCTGATCTGAGTTTGCTGAACGTTGCATAATCGTTTTCAGAGCCGGATATTTTGTATTGCCTATGCGCTGAACGCTTCAATAAAATTCCTTGTTTCAAATCGATGCTAAACCATTTTGGAAACTTATTTTTGTTACGAATGCAAATAGTGGGAATCAATTTAGCAAAAAGATCATATACACACTCATAGAAAACGAACACTGCCTGGTCTGTGTTTAGACCTGAAAACAGACTGTCCCAGTGCACACTCAATAAACAGTCACTTAAAGCTTGAAAATTGCATTTCTTGTAGTCGTAACACGTTACGTCAGTGATAAGAATTGGAACACTTGCACTATTTAAAATACTGATGGCTAGGGGTGGATGATGTAAGTCAATGGGTAAAAGCACGTCGATGGCCGCTGAAGTAGATGACTCGATGCAGTTAGAGAAGACCAGATCTAATTGCACATTGTTTTGGTTGAACACGTTATTATGTTGGTACAAATTATTAAACATAAACATTTCGATTAAGCTCTCAGCAATTGTGGGAACTTTTGCTATTGAAATGCCCATTTCATCATTAGCCCAGTCGATGGAAGGTAAGTTAAAGTCACCAATAATATAGACAGTCGATTCACTATACTGCGCTAGGATTACCTCAACGGACTTGCTGAAGGAGTCGTATGTTTCACGGGGTGACCCAGGAGGAATGTAGACACTGCACAGGAGCAAGTCGGTGTGCGGAAGCTTAATGAGGACCCATAATTCATCCAGTATTTTGTTGCCGTTTGGAGATGGGATGAAGAGATGTGATAGACTGTTGTGCAATGCTATCAACACCCCCCCTCCTCTGGATTTTCCGGTGTCTGCTGCACTACGGTCTTTCCTCAAAACAACGTAGTTGTTCAGGCCTAGTTCAGCATGACTAAAATCGGAGTTTAGCCATGTTTCCGTTAATACGATGATGTTGTAGTTACTTAACTTAGTAGAGTGTGATAGCGCACATAACTTAGTCCTTAGTCCTCGAACGTTTTGGTAGTATAGACTTATATCTATGCCGGAGGATCTGTCATTTCCCCGTCCCGAAAATTTGTGTTAGCTGCACCATCAACAACTTGGGTAGCTGTGGTAGATCCAATTTCTAAGGGTTTAGCAGCCGGGCTCGATTCTTGGAAGTTGGCATACTGGTTACTTGATCGACTAAAATTGAAGCGTCGTACTATGACCCCTTTAGGCCAAAACTCTGCTTCTTTTAGGCGATCGTAAAATTCCTGACGAAATCCAAGTTTGAAGGATTTTGCTGCTCCTTTAACTGGCAGGGCCTGAATGACGTCCACGGCATTAACATTGGCTAGTTTAGATGTGATGTAGTTCTTTATGGTTTCAGTGTTAACCGTGCTAGCAACTTTACCCACATAGAGCCACATTCTTTTAGGGGCACTCTGGAAAGCGTCATCTGGTGCAACCGATGCAGTTCCTTGGGTCGAAGTTGTTTTCTTCTTACGCTTCACAACGGTTTGAAAGCCGTCGGAAACAACATTCGCGAATGATAATGGAGCGCCAGGCAAGACGGTCGAGGCGGCAGCGTGTGGCTGGTTCACTATGCTGGTATGCGAGCGTACCGATCTAGACTTTGTTCCCGAGCTGGGTGTTGTGGCGGGAACAGCAGCATCCTTATCACGGATATTCGGAATTCCTAGCAAATTATTGTTATTCTTGTTAGAACAAATACCCTGTTTTACGGTGTTCAACTCATCTCGCAATAAATGCGTTTCACTAGTGAGTGCCTCAATTTTGTTCCCCATAGAAATAATTGTGCTGTGCATAACGTCTTGTTTGCTAATCATCTGTGAGATTAACACAACAAGATCGCCGATTAAATATTCTCCCTCGTCGGGATCTTTCCTCTTCCTATTAGGTAAGTACCTATTGATGACTGATACGACAGGTAAACCCGTCATTGTGTCATCAGAATTAGAATCATTGGATGAAAGTCCAGAACTGGCACTTGATTTAATAGAACCTTTTTGTTGCACACATTCCACTAAACATTCCGCACAACTCCAATTATTAACTTGACCTTTCACTTTCAATGCAGTGAAATCCTCCAAAGTAATATTTACACACTTAATGTGGAAAACTTGAGCACATTTCTTTGTACAGGTAATTGTATCTTCGTATCGCGAAACTGGATTTTCACATGACGAGCATTTGATCGCCATGTTAACAGTTCGAGGTGAAGACACCAAGTGTAGTTGGTGTTAATTGTTAATGTTAATTGTTTTATAGTAGTTAATTATTTTATGTCATTATCTAATTATTTTATTTTAGATAATGAATTTTTACTTAAGTACGTATGATATACTAATATATCTCGGGTCGTCAGAGCAAAGCCGCAGCTACATTGAGGGTGAACGTTTGTTTAATGCTGGCCACATTTTAACTTGTGGACTTACCAATAAAAATAGCAGCACATTTAACCAGGGAATTAATGTGATCGGGTTGTGTCTGCAAACGAGTGCATTAAAAGATAAACTCCACGAAATTAAAGGAAGCATTTATACTAACTTAAAAATTGGAAAATTTATTTGTTCGTGCAAGGCTAGATAATCCGGAATTTGCAAACATGTTGCAGGCACCTTATTTTTTATATTGAGGTGGTATAATCGCTAGCAATATCACTAGTGGGCAAATATATTCGACGATAATTGACGAGTTAAAATCAAGGCTGGAAATGTCACGAGCCGAAGGCGAGTGGCATCTCCAGCCTTGATTTTAACGAGTCAATTATCGTCGAATTATATTTACCCCACGAGTGGTATTTAGCAAGACAATATAATGATTTCGAACTATAAAACAGTAACAAAGTAAACTTAATAGTAATATGATATAGTAATATGATTTTATAAATATGAGATAGTAATAATAATATTTTATAGTAATATGAGATAGTAATATGATTTTATACTTTTATTGGATATAAATAAAAAAACAAAAGATAATCGAGTGGATGATATGTATTCACGGGTATAAAATCAGTTACGATATTGTTTATTATACCCGAATGATAGGGTCTGAGCTATGCGTTTTAGGTGCCCTAAACAGGTTCTAGTTGGCCATGAGTTATATTGTCGATAGTATTAACCATATTTTATTTTCATATATTTGTTATTTCCATTTGTTTAACCATATGTTTTGTCGGCTTTTTTTTGTTTTGTTTGTTTTGTTTGTTTTTGCCGGCTCTTATGTTCTAGACGTAAATTCTGCGACTTGGAGTCATTTTCTAGCACTGACTTAAAATGCTACTGGAAAACAAAAAAGAAGGAAATGGAAGATAACTACACTCCGAAGCCTTTATTGGATAGTTTATGTTTTAAACCCGCTAGAGAAGTTCGTTGCCTTTCCGAAGAAGAAAAGCTAAATTGCTTTAACTTGATTGTGCAAGCTGATGATGGTTCTGCTACAAAACTGCATTTGTATAATTAATATATTATGATGTATTATTTTATGTACAACGTACTACTACTTTTTATATAGAACTGGTCGAACTGAACTAAAGCCACCCCCTGAAGAAATTATACAAAGAGTACCAGATTGGATTATTTCTTTATTTTTACATTCATATGCTTCAGATTTCATCAACAGCATTCATTTTGTTTACCCTATCTTGAAAGCTGTTGCATGTTGGTTGTGAATTTTTTGGCAAATCAAAATTTTCAAAAGGTGGCTCTAATTCCGCAAGGTTCTGCAGAGTGGAAACGAAAATGTCGATATTGCATAACAGGTGTTGTCTTTAGTAATATAATTTATTCTATATTAATAAACTAATGTCATTTGAAGCTTCGAAGTGTTACGAAATATACTCCAGGGCAAATTGGATGAACAATATAGAAACTTCTTTATGGGCTAAAGAATTTTCAAATCTAGCAACTAGGCATGGATGCGAGAAGAAGGGGATTGCTAGAAATCTATATCGTTCAAAGAAGAATGCGGTCTATTTGTCAATCAAAGATTTCCCTGGCTAGGTTGTTCACCAGATGGCATTTGTTTTAAAAATGGGCAACCGTTTAAGTTTTTAGAAATAAAATGCCCTATTGCTGGTAAGTGAAAAATATAGCAATTATTTACTTTAACTAAGGGTGGAATTCAAAAACATTTTTAATTGTTCATTATTTAAATACAATGTAAAATTTAAAATAAGTTTTTTTTTAAGTGTAAGTTTTTCTCAAGTAATGACTATGAATTTCACCCTAAAACTTTTAATTATTTTTTATCACAGGCAGCACTAGAAAGTTGGAATGCTTTATCGCCAACGCGGAAGGCATAACATCAGTCAATAATAAATATCAACTTAAAACGAAACATAAATATAACGCTCAAGTACAATTAGCAATGGCTTTATTAAATATAAAAAGTACAGACTTTTTAATTTATGGATCAATGGAAAAAAAATACCTAAAATTGGGTGTTCCATTTAATGATGAGTTTGCTAAAGGTTTAATTTCAAAATTAAATTTCAGATATTTTCAGCATATTAATACCGTTCCATGGTATTTGTAATAAATTAAATACGAGTTCAACTTACGATTTAGATTCACTGCGGGAAGGGAGAAGTTCAATAAACACACTAGTAGGATTAAGTTAAACACAATTGAACAGTCTCGAGCTTTGATGCGTACTCGATGGCTGCTGGCGTTCGACTGCCTGCCGCAGCCGAGAGTGCGCAGTTTTATATGTGTGTATATTTATACTGTCACGTGACCTATCGTCCTAGGGACTATATCACTCCCCTCGCTTATAAGCTGGAGACTGTACAATTTTTGTGTTCGTTTTTTATTACAATTGTGAGAAAAGAACAAATAATATAAGCTGAAAATATGTAAACACCGGTATGTTCAAAAGTCGTCAATGTGCACGTTAACATGCAGCCCGTCTCGGTCGATTAGATACGTCGTTGCACTTGTGATTTCAATTACCCGATGGGGCCCGCTCCAGGTCGGTCTAAAGTTTCCTTCTCTGCTCCGGAATTCTTTTACTAACACTGGATCGTTTACCCTAAATGCGTGTTGCGGTTCTCCGGGTTCTTCCACATAGCGCCGTCTGTATATTTGTTGATTGGCGCGAATTCTCCGCTGTCTTTCTTCTGGTCTGTTTTCGACTTCTCTTTGGCCTTGTGGTGTGTCCCATTCGCCCGGCTTGGTTATGTTGAATCCGAATAGGGCATTACTTGGTGTTGTGCTCGTTGCTGCGTTGGTTCTCGCTCTCATTGTAAACAAAACTTCTGACAGGTGGTTCTCCCATTGTGATTCCGGTTTACCCACTAACCGAGCACGTAATCCTTTTTTCAGTTCCTGGTTTCTACGTTCCACCGGATTCGCTCGCTGGTGGTATATTGCCGTTTGGTGATGGGTAATGTGGTGCTGCTCGCAGAACCTCTCCCATGCTCTTGACTTGAATTGCGGACCACTGTCTGAAATGATTTGTTGTGGGAAACCAAATCGATGGAACACTTTGTCCGTCAGAAATCGGATGACCTCCGCGGTGTTCGATAGTTTTGTTGCCTTGGCCTCTTGCCATTTGCTGAAGATGTCTGTTGCCACGATGATAAACTTGTTGCCCTTGGAGGATTCCATATAAGGACCCATTACGTCGACACTGATTGTGTGAAATGGTTTTTTAGAAATGTGCGCTCTTTGGGGTGCTGCGTCTTGGTGAGGTGAACTCTTTGTTGTGGCGCAGATTAGGCAAGCCCGTACATGATCTTTTACCATTCTTCGTATTCCAGGCCAGTGGAAGTGTTGATGGATACCTCTTAATGTTTCATCCCGTCCAGGATGACTGGCTAGAGACGCGTCGTGGTACTCGAATAGGATCCTCTCCCTCTGTGCCATCGGAACATACATGACTTTTTGATTTTGATGCCGGAAATACAGGACGCCATTTTCCACTAAGTAGTAGCCAAGGAAACCCCTGTCCCCCGGTTCCTGAGGTCCCTCTCTTCTCACCTGGTGCCAGCGAATAATGATGTGTTGGCAGATCGGATCGATCAGTTGGTTTCTACGAATTTCCTCGGCCAGTGTTATTATTTGCATCACCGCGTTGTTGTTGGGTTGCATTTCTGGTGCCGTTGGAGGGACGAGCCTATCTTCGTTTGTTACTTCTTCATTAATGGTTTCCGCTATCGGATTGCGTGACAGGAAATCGGGAAGTTCGTTTTTGTTTCCTGGACAGTGCTCGATGGTAAACGCGAATTCTTGGAGCAATAACGACCAACGAGTCAGTTTCGCTTTCACGTCCTTGGACTTGTTTAGCCATAGTAGTGCTCGATTATCGGTTCGAAGTAGAAACGGGTTTTCTTCCAGGTATTGACGGTATCTTTTGATAGCCCAAACCACCGCCAAACATTCTTGTTCGTTGACGTGGTATTTTCTTTCGCTTGGTGTGAATCGAGCACTGCTGTACGAGATGACGTTTCTCTTGCCCTGGTCGTTCTCCTGATAGAGGACTGCACCCATTTCTGCCACGCTCGCATCTGTTTGCAGGATGTACTTCTTCGCGGGGTCTGGCCTGCTCAGAATCAGTGGTTTTGCGAGTTCCGATTTTATGTGGTCGAAAGCCTCTTGCTCCGTGGTTGTCCAAATCCATTTGGTTTTTGTGGGAAGCAGGTCCGTCAGTGAAGCCATTATTGTGGAAAAGTGTGGGACATACTCCCTGGGCCAGTTGCACACTCCCAGAAAGCTTTGTAACTCTTTTCTGTTTCGAGGTGCTGCGCACTTTTTGATTTGCGTGACGTGCTGCGTCTGCGGGGAGTTTCCGTCCGGTGTTACTACATGGCCCAAATACTGTAGTTCCTTTTTGCCTAAGTCGCATTTTTCCGTGGAACACTTTAGTCCGTGCGTTTGCAGTCTCTCAAAGACCATGTGCAAGTGTTTTAGGTGTTCTTCGTGATTGTCCGACTAGACTATAATGTCGTCCAGGTACACCATGACAAACTTGTGAAGGAATCCCGATAAGACCTCTTGCGCCATTAGCTTCTGAAAAGTGGCGGGCGCGTTCTTCAAGCCGAATGGCATTACCGTAAACTGGTAAGTGGCGCCTTGAGGTGTGGAGAATGTTGTTAGTGGTTTTGATTCCGCAGCCAGTGGAATCTGCCAATATCCACTTTTCAGATCGATCGACGAAAAAACTTTGGCCTGTCCCAAGTCCCTTAGTGTGTCCTGGATCAAAGGCAGTTGTGCGGTTTCGTCAATCGTGTTGTTGTTGAGGGGTCGATAGTCTACACAAAAGCGGAATTTGCCGTCTTTTTTCTTAATCATCACCACTGGAGAGCAGTAACTGGCTTTGCTTGGCTCAATAACTCCCGCTGCGAGCATTTCTTCGACCTGAGATTGGATCAACTGTTTTCTCTGTTCGTTGTACCGGAAAGGTCGGGCTCGAAATGGTTGGTGATTAGATAAGTTGATGACATGTTCCACTGTCCGGGTAGTCGGTTGTTGCAACGATTCATCAAAAATGTTGGCAAAGTTCCTTATCAGGTTGGTGTAGTTCTCTGAGTATTCCTCCGGAAGGTTTAGCGTGTTCCAATTGCTCGACGTATTTACTGCTACTGCGTGAGCTTCCTTGCTTCAGCGAATAGTTGTGCGTTGCGTTTTCCCTATGTGCACGCAACCCCTTTGCGCATCCATTACCGCTTCATGCTGCAGGAACCACGGAAAACCCAGTACTACATCTTCAAACAGGTTTTCGGCAACGCTGAATTCCGACGTGAAGTGTGTTTTGTCGATTGCATAGGGTAGTGTTTGAATTCCCACCACTGTGAGAAATGTGGTAGCATCTGCTAGGTGTAATTTTTGTTGTTGAGGTGGCTCGCTGTCTTCCTGTACCCATTTTCGGTTGATTAAGTTAACTGACGCACCGCTATCCAGCAAGGCGTAGTGTGTATTCCCATGGATGTGGATGGGAATACGTGGGAGATTGGGCGTACCGCCAATGATCTTTAGTTGTTGAATGTGCGGGGGCGATCCTTCTCCCGTGCGGATCCCCCTCTGAAGTTTTCCGAATCCTGTTGTCTCTGCGCAACCGCGCAGTCCCGGTGCCAGTGTCGTCCTGGGCAGAACTTGCACTTGGGTAGATTGTTTACCTCTGGTTGTGTAGGCTTGACTTCAGGCGTCGATCGCGTAGTGGAATCCCGTTCCAGTCTTCGAACTGTATCAATAAGTTCGTTAAAGCTTCGCGGTGTTTGAACTCGCATGTGAATTCTGATGTCTGCGTTAAGTTGTTCTAGCAGTAGAGCAGTCATCTCCACTTCCGACATGTGTGGGTCCAGCATTTTGATTAGCTTCAGCTTACGGAATAAGAACAGATCTGCTGTTTCCTTTGGAGACTGATGTTGGATATATAGTATCGCTTTGAGTTCTGCCAACCTTGCTGGGTTGCAATATTCGTCGCGAAATGTTGTTTGGAAACGTTCCCAGGTCAGCAGGTTTTCGTACGGTTTGAACTTGCTGGATGCTTTGCCACGGAGTTGTTGTATGGTAAGCGATACCCATTCGGACGATGGGACGTTGTTGTCCACAAGCCAACGTTGCATGTCGGTTAAAAACTGCGTGGGATTATCCAGGTTGTTGCCCGAAAATGTAGCGTGTGGTTCGGCAATAAAAAGTCCGCACGCACTCATCACGCCTGAACGCGCACCTGTTCCGCGATTGGCCGTTTCACGCACTCTAATGTTCGGATAACAGTTCGTGGAATTATGCACATTGTGTGAGTCATTTCCAATTTGAAAATTTTCGGGAACGGGCACCCTTGGAAGCTCACCGGGTACGGTCCTGGGCTTGTCCACGGGCCGCGACGGTAGTGCGCCCGCAGTGGTATTTGGTAACAACATTGACGCGCCACCCGATTGAAGTGGATATTATTCGCGATTATTAATAGAAAAATTATTTACCGGATTTTCCGCTGTTTCGTCGAACGTTATCCATTCCGAATTGTTGGCACTGTAGAATGGGTTCGCAGAACTTTGTCCTTCGTTCACTATTGTCTGTGCACTATTTCCATGTTGTCCGGAGCAAGGGGTGGGGGGTGAATGACGACTGTCCATCCAAGGCCCCACGTTGGGCGCCATAATACCGTTCCATGGTATTTGTAATAAATTAAATACGAGTTCAACTTACGATTTAGATTCACTGCGGGAAGGGAGAAGTTCAATAAACACACTAGTAGGATTAAGTTAAACACAATTGAACAGTCTCGAGCTTTGATGCGTACTCGATGGCTGCTGGCGTTCGACTGCCTGCCGCAGCCGAGAGTGCGCAGTTTTATATGTGTGTATATTTATACTGTCACGTGACCTATCGTCCTAGGGACTATATCAATATGCACAATATCATTTGTGAAAAGTTTAGACCCTCTTAGCATATTTTTAATTTAAATTTATAAATTTTATATTTCGTAATTTTCTTTTAAAAACTTATCTTGTGCCAAAATTGGTCTTTGAATGTTGACCAGTGCACAAATAACGCCGAAAATGTTATCAATATTGGGTACTAAGTTCCAATCCAACGTTCCATTTAATATTTCAAAAATTCGAATTCTTGAATTATCTATTTCCACATAGACTCTCGGTTGCGCAATATCCTTATTTTCTAATGCTTCATCGTGAGAAAACTGTTTTTTATTTCGAAGAAAAGTTGGACGAATTATTTTAATGAAATTTTCTTCATCGATGAGGAAACCTTTATCTACCATAACAGCATCTTGCATTGGAATTAATTTTTCTACAATTTTGCTCTGCTCAAAAATTGCTTTGTCTGACGCTCGACCTCCATAAGCTTTACTAACTACAGTAATTAAGCCAGCAGGGCTAATACCAGTCATGAACTTAGCGGTATGAGCTGTATAATAATTGCGAAGACGACAGCAAAGACATTTTGGTTTTTGCAAAACAATTTCTATGCAATCAAAAACCACTCTAACATTCTGAAAATTTTCAAATTTAACGGGCATGTTTTTTAAAATTTCTTCTTTTGAACAAAAACGAATGAATGGTGATAAAATGTTATACATATGTGCAATATGTGTAGCAAATATATTACTGGCTGTTGCAGCAGATACTTTAAAGAAGAACGCTAAAACTCTAAACGATAAATTGAGTTTTAATTTCATCAAAACTAACACTATTCTGTCTTTCAAGTTAAGTTTGTGTGACTGCCTCGTATCAAGATAATATTCCGATATCAAATCGATGATGGATTGAAGGACTTTAAAGGATGATGTGCCACACAAACTATTTAGCTGCATTGAATTGCATATAGTAGAAGAAAACGAAATTAATAAATTATCGCCGGACTTTACTTGTGTGCCTTTGTCTTCGGTTGATTTTAATTCTTGAAAGCTGATGGATGATAATTTCTCAGATAAGCTGGTATTCGCGTCTTCAAGATACATTTGCTTCTGTTTCCAAAGGCAAGGGCTCCTCTTCAATATTTTTAGTAATATTTTTACAAGACGCTGAAACTTCTAAAAGACTTAGTAATCCATCTACTGCTTCTTTTTCCGACTTTTTTATTGGTACCTCTTGATTTATCTCTTCATGTGATTCTTCATTTGCCTCGATACATGCCTAGAAGCGATTACAATGTTTCAAATTAATGCAACCAATCAACCAAATTAAAATTGTAAATTACCAATTGAAAATTGTTGCAAATATGCTTAAATAGTGGTTGGTTGTAATCTTGGATTTTTTTAACACTATTTGAATCTGATGTGGAAACTTGTGGTTCGCCTTCTAACTCTTGTAACTAAAAAAAAAATATTAGGTTAATATGATATGATTAAACGGATATAGTATTCTTTTTGCTTGTTAATTCTACTTCATTTGAACATCCAGCTTGTTCGTCATCTAAGGGCTTTTGATTTTTTTCTTCAAATTTACCGATGGAACCGCCGATATCAACAGAATTGATTTTGATGTTAGTTTATCTTCTATTTAAATAACAAATTAAAAATAATAATTTAGTATAATATTCATTTAAACTTACTTTGAAATCTATAATCAGTTTGAAGGAAAGTGTAATGAACACACAAATATATGAGACGATTTATAATGTTTTACATCAATTGCACTCAACCATCTATCACCACGTTCACCCTTCGGAACCATATGAAACGAAAGTTTTTTTGAATGGGTCTTTAATGTTCGAAGATGTGCACCCTTTTACGCAACATATTGTAGGTATTTTAAAATAAAAATTTAATGTTAACCGAAAACCGAACCTAAAAACTACGTTGTTTACAAACAAACAGTGGACTGACAGGCAGAAGTATGTAAACATTGGAAAGCACAGCAGCGCCTCTTCGGTAGTTTTATTCGCTAATTTATTATTGTATATTTATTTAATTTTGAACACATTATAAAAAATCTCTAAATGCATTTCTGCAGTACTTCTTTCGTAATTATATTATTAAACAAAGTGAGAATATAAAAAAAGTGCTCTCAAATTTATTGAAGGTATGCTGTCGGTTTTCAGAGTACGTCTGGTGCTGTTGTGTATTGAAATTTCAAAACAACATTCTTAAAAGTGACGCCAACAAATGTAAGTAAACTTTGTGATCATTGACGGTTCTATACCTATGATATTACACCATTGCTCTGCTTCCACATTGTTTGATGGAAACCTAAACAAAAATACGAATATAGTAAGCCAGTCATGGCAAAACAAACAAATTACTTATTTATGATAAGAAAGGCCACTTTTAGATTTATGCAGAATGCAATACATTTTGATTGTTTTTCACCTAAAAAAGTTTAATTAAACTAACACAATAATATAAACACGAAATAACACAGCAAATAACATAAACTAATCACAAAAACTAAATTAAACAACGATGGTCGATGAACGATTCACCAAAATGCGAACTCTTAACAAGCAAAGTCAGAAGAAAAAGTAAACATTACCCAATATTAACATTTAACCGGATATGACGTCATAAGAATATAACAACCCAATAAAACTTTGCCACACGAAAATGGGAGGAGTTTCTAAAATAGAAGCTTGTTATACGTTACTTGAATTGGACTACTAGGCTCTATCTCACTTTTTTTATTACGAGGGCTACTCCTTATCTGATGCATTGCTAGAAAACTGTATTAGAAATCCAGTCTTCCATAATCAAAGACCTTTACTATTATCGTTTGCAATTCATTTACCTCAAACTTAACCGTAGTTTTTATTTTGTTTATACAATTTACGAAATTTTCGATGTAACTTGACAATTTTGAAAATTGTGTATAAGAAATAGCTTTTTTCAAAAGATTTTTCAAAGGAAAGCGCTATTATATTATTAATAATTTATTATTTCGAGCTCTTAAAACAAATGCAGATATGTGTTCAAAACGTAGGTAAATTAATAGACAAAATGTATAGAGAAGAAACATTCTTTGACTTTCCAGATATAATTAATACGTTTGATATTATTTAGTGGAGAAATACGCGTATTTAGTTAATTAATATCTAAAATATATATGCCTAGCAACAATGAGAAGGTTTCAATTAAATAAATTTATCAACAAATGTCCAATAAATTTATTTTAATAAAACAAATATGCATAAAATTAAGAAACAGAAAACAAACTTATTACAATTCTAATATTAAATAAAAAAGAATTCTAAAAAATTAAACTTAGTATTCAACAAAAAAAAATTTAGATGAAACAAAAAATAGTAATCTGTATAAAAATATTTATATATAAACTAATCTAAATACCAAAATAATTATAAAAAATTAAACTTTAAAAGCTATATTTGCAATTATTTTTTCTTTCTGTACGTGTTAATACTAAAGTTTTGATGCGAATCTTATCTTCTGTTTTAAAATAATAGTTTGAATGTTCAGCAATAAATGATAAACATTCATTTTTTTTAGGAGAAACTTTGTTTTTAATATGAGTTTTAAAAAATATCAGAACACACTGCTTTTCATCATTTGTCCATCGCTTCCGCATTCCTGATTTAAGGTTTCTAATTTTGGTTCTCTCATTCCCGTTTGCCTCTTCATATTCAACAATTTTATTAGAACTTGGTGTGTATGATGTACTAGGCTTGTTAATTTTTTTTTCATTTTCCAACACGTTGATTTCTTTTATATCATCATCTACATTCAATTCTTCGTCACATATTTCGCCTTCAGCTACTTCGATTTCTTTCAAACTTTTTCCTTTTAATTCAGATCCTTTGCCGGCGTTCAATAATAATAAGACTTTAGCAACTTTAGCAGTTTGATACATATCTTCTGAAAGCCTAAAAACAAGTTAAAATCATCCAAAGTGAAAAAATTAATAATCTGAAAGTTACCTATAAAATTCCATATGAGTTTTTTCTGTGTGACCCATGAAACAAGCAATCTGTTCCATTTCATCTTTTTTAAAACTCATCAACTGCAAAATTGTAGAGATTTGTTTCCCGAAAATTGTACTTGTTAATAGCTCGGGCTGTTTGGCACCGCATTTATTTGCTAACTTTCGTAATATCGAAGCTCCACTTATCCACCTATCTTCGGAACTAGGGTTAGCAAAAAGATATTTATTGAACTTTGGTACAGTGTCAGTAGTCTTTCGAATTTTTAATAGCATATCTATAAAACTTTGCATCTTTTTTGTAAATAAAATAGACACGGGCTTGCTTCCTTTGCCGAAAACGACAACCCTTTTAAAAACCTTGCTCATTGCTTTTTCCATTTCAGTAAGTGCGTCCAAACACTCTTCTTGTTGAGTTGAAATTAAAGGTTTTTCGTATGCTTCAATTTCCAAAGGTTGCACCTCTCCGATTCGTTTTTGATTAAAAACTAAAACAGCAGCAAGTGTACACTCTGCTAAAACCTTGTAATTAAGCGACACATTTTTTCTTTTATTAATTCCGCGAAAATTTTTTTAGCAGTTCTTATAATGTAATTATTAAATTCTTGAACATCTGCAGTCATTGGAATTAATCTGGGCTCCTCAAATTTTTGTTTATTAAGATATTTGTTAGCTAGACTAGAAATATCGCTACACCAATGTTCAGCAATAAGGTCTCTTAATTCTGTAATTTAATTAAGCTTGGTCGGTTCAGTGCGGCAAATAATGGTTTTTTGTTATAATTGCTTTTTTTTTGCTACGTCACAAACAAATTTTAAATTTGTTCCTAAATGAAGTGCTAACAAAGAAGCCCTAAATGTTCGCGTTTCAGCATCTATCCCCTTATTAATTTACTAGCAGCCACTATATTCTCATACAGTTCTGGTTGTAATGCATCCATGAGGTCGGTCACTGTAGTAGACTTTTGTAAAGCTAATAGTAATCTTGCTAACTCGCGAATTTTATTGGAAACTACGACACCCATCTGCTTTCGTTTCTGTTTGTTTAAATATGACTCACCATACAAACATACTAATGAATCCGATTTAGCTAACAAACTTATTTCATCTGGTCTCATTATATTAAACACTTCCTTCTTTAGACGACCCTTTTCCAAAAAATTACCATGTAAACCAATTGTGGCTAAAAATGTTTGTGATTCAGTCAAATGCTGCTCCATAAGGTCTTTCTTTTTGTGAAAGGCAGTTCTTCAACTTTTTTTGTGTCTCCACAAATATTTTTTCTTAAAATAACCCAAACAGCCAGCGCAAGGAATGTATTCAGTGTTGTTAAAATTCAAACTGTATTCAAAATTATTGTTGAAACGGTTTGGTCTTCTCATTGGTTTTAATATGTTTATTGCAAATATTTAAAGTGCATATTTTCCTGTAAATTTTCAACTTTTTTTCAATAATAGTTTTTAATTACTTCAAATTTGCCTTTAAGGAAATCGTTCTAAAGTATTATTCTGCAACATATGCCACACGTGTGTTCCCATTTCTTTAACTTTATATGAAATAAAGGATGGATTATTTTTAAAATAAATTGAGACAGCAAATGCAATAGCAAATAGTCTACAGTCCATATTATTCGGCTGTTTCTGTACTTTTTGATGCACTATATTTAGTTTATAAGGATATAATATATTTAAATAGGTTTCATGTTGAGGTAATAAAGATGAACATAAACTATCATATATATATTATTTTGATTCCCATCATAATATGTACATATCCAATATCCTACTATATTACTTGTGTGGTTCGTAGCTACGTAACCACCATACAAAATTTAAATATGTGGAGTATTTTGTGCAATAGGAACTATAAACTGTTGTAAATGTTGATTGCAATAAAGAACATGTTGATGGTTAAATGTATTTTCATTAATCACTTTATCTTGAATTGAAAATTTATTAATTAGTTCACCAAATCTATTTATTATTGCATCAGTTATTTCATTTCCATCAATTAGTAAACTATTTATATCGAATTTATTTAACTGATATTGATATATATCTATATAACCATTATTCATATTGGAGTATGGTGTATTAGCATTAGAGGAATCACTTGAATAGGATCAAGTTTTATTGTGACTTTATTGACTGCGATTCAACTATTTCATGAATCACTATCTCATCTAATAGAGACATCTTTAATTTTTCTGAGACATCTTTAATATTTATCAATGTAGATTGAGTTGGATCTATACTGTTTTCAGTATTATTCAAAAACACATAAATAGCTTTGTGATCAGAAAAGTAAGTTTCGTAAATACCGGTATTAATTTGTTTTATGTTAGAAAATATGAAATCAATTTGTGTGTTAAAGTCAGTTGTTGCAATTTCATTTTGTAAACCATTGGTTAATTTATACTTATGTATTAAATATTTTAAAGTATTTTTTTTCTCTTTATACATATCATAATTAAAATCACCTATTACTACGATATTTCCAGTAGCATTCTGGTTTAACATTTTTTCAAAAAATTCAATAAGTAATTTATCTGAAGCACGAGGCGATTTATAACTAGTGATTAATACTATATCTTGATATTTTATACTAATAAGATCAATGTGTCCCGTGTAATCATTTTTATTATTAAATTCGATTTTCTGCAAGTGCATTAAAACATTAATTTTGAATGATCGTACAAAACATATGATGCCACGGTTCTTTCGACGTTTCATAGTATGATCAGTTCTATAAAACATTGTGAAATCCCTAATATCAAATTTATCGTTTTCAATAGTATTTGATTCAGAAAATATCAACACATCACTATTTGTGTACCAATTATCACAAATAATGTTATCAAAGTTTTTCTTTAACGATTTGACATTTTGATAAACAATTTTGTTAGTTGTTGCATTCTGTTTAGATTTATCTGAAAATATTAATAAGCGTTTTTCTAATTTTAATTTGCTGATTTCTTGAAATACTGGGTCATTTGGTTTTGGAGGTTTTGAAGCTTGAAATAATTGTTTTGCCAATTGTGTATAATCCTTGTAAATTATTAACTCTACTAAGTGCCACATATAGTAGTGGTCGCGTTACCCGTTGACTTTTTGTTAAATCTAAACAAATTTCTGAATAAGTTTTCCCTTGACTTTTGTGTATAGTCATGGCTTCAGCAGGTATTAATGGACATTGTTTTCTAATTATTTCGCAATTTGTTATAGTTGTGTTAATTGGATTTGCTATTTTTACAATCGGAGTCAAATTGGCAGCAATATTATTTGTTTTCTTGTACGTTTTATAACAGAGTTTTTTGTTTATGCCTACTCGATTCTCGAAAAACTCCAACCATACAATCTTTAAAGTGTCTGAAAAAGTGATATGTTTTAGTAATCCGCAGGCTCCATTAACTAATCCATCTGCAATGTTTAAATTTATGGTTAGCATATATTTAATTCCAATTTTAAAATTAATTTCATATATTAATCCTCCATTATCTATTGGTTTTTTGGTTTTCATTAAATTTATTAATGATTCTTTCTTTTCTTTTGAAAGTGTCGATCTAATATAATGCTCGGCCACTGATGTATATATTTGGCCTGGAAATTTAGAAATTTTAATATCATTAAATTGGTTAATAAGATCGTTTCTTGCATATAACCTAATACAAGAATCAGGAACATCAGATTCTTTAACAATTCTTGTTTCTATTAGTTTAATGTCTTCGTCTGTCATTTTTCCATCAGCTAGGTTATTCAGTGCTACCATAAATATAACTTAATTTTTTTGCCTCATAATTTGATTTAACTCATAGGCGTTAAAATATGAAATTTATATTATTTATTTGTTAAAATTTATTTATTTATATTGTTAAAATTGTTAAAATATTATGTTCACTCATAATATTTAAAAATTTTCCAAAGCGGCGAATCTACTCTTATACACATTTTTGTTGTAGATCCTGGTTGAAACACATACTTGTCGAGTACAGGGGGTAATTGCTTTAAATCTCCCACCATAAGTACAGATATACCTCCAAAATTTTCGTCAATTCCCATAATTGGTTTTAATCTGGTATCTACTCTGCTTAGTTATCGCGATCCTACCATAGATATTTCATCAATAATAAATAGTTTTAAATTACATAGCTTTTCGCGTATGGAATTGGCTAAATCACCAGATACCTCAGGCATTTGTCCACCAAATTGAGTTACTGGTAAAGCAAACGCGGTGTGAAACCTAACCCCTTCGATTAAAAATGTTGCTTTTGCAGAGGGAGCACACAATAGTATCCAAATTTTATCTCTAGTCTGGGAGCCCATTGCAAAAATTTGGGTCGATCTTTCTTATGGCTGATTTATAGTGGAAAAGATAGGTAATTTATTGAACAATACTAATCGGGTTTCAGCCCAACCCGTATCCCCTGACTTATATGTTATAACAAATTATTAACAATTAAAGTTATTTGCTACCCTTCACCCATCGCTCTTATGAAATTTTTTTGTTTTGATCGATCACAAAGAAAAGTATTTATTTGATTAAAAAAAAATCTTTACTTTAAACAAATATCTTGTTTGTATACGGGGAAGTAACAATTTATTTGTATTTTACAATAACTTTATTTGATTTTGATAAAGAATAGTTATTTATACAACAAGTAGCAAAATGTAAGTTATTTTTTCACGAGTCGTAAATTTGTCCAACGAGGCGTCAGCCGAGTTGGACAATACGACAAGTGAAAAAATAACTAATTTTGCTCCTGTTGTATACACTATTTTTTGCAATTTTTAATTAAAATAAAAAAATATTAAAGATTAGTTAATAATCAGATGACAATCGGTTGCTTGATTCAAGCTTAATTTGTTATTAATTAGAGCAAGCATTGATAAAACAATTGAAATTGCCCCTAGGAACGAAAAATCAAACAGTTCCTTCACATAATTCAAATCGAATAGAAGTGTTTGCTAACTCAAATTTAATGGAAATGTTGCTTATATGTTCTTGTTCAGTTAAATAATCTTACTAATTGTACAATTAATATTGTTAATAAATAAAACATTGCGGTTTTATAACTTTTTGCCACGCTTTTAGCGATTTTTAAAATAATGAAAAAAAGTCAAAAGAATGAAAAAAAATAGAAAAAGAGTGAAAAAAAGTCTTTTTTTCACGCTTTTTTTAGAACAATAAAAAAAGAAGGTTGTTTTAATATCAAAAATGACAACTAAAAAGATGTCATTTTAATCGCAAATCGCAAAATAGTAGTTTTTGCAATTTTCCATCAAAATGACAACTTTTCAGTTGTTGTTTCCAATGTTGAAACGGCCTACTTTTTTACTGGTCTTAAAAATCAATGAAAAAAAGTCTTTTTTTCACTCAAATTTCTACATTTTTTCACTGATTTTTATATTTTTTCATTGAATTTCACAAAAATCAAGTGAACAAACAAACGCCCTGTTCGTTTTTGTATCTAGCGAGGTATCTAGGGGTGATTGCAATTGTTTTTCCATTGCTCACTTTGACTACTAACAAATTAAGCATAAATCAAGCAACCTTAAATTTTCTGAATGAATCAAATTATCGGGGGTAAATACATAAGAGGTTCAATTTTCACCGGATAATTTTATTTTAATACGAAAGATTTGTTGCTATGGAAATATCTCGAACAGAAAAGAAATGAGAAAATCGCGACAGCGCAGCTGGAGCGATTTTCTCATGTCTTTTCTGCGAGAGATATTTCCAAATAGCAACAAATTTTGAGTAAATTTAAAATAAAATTATCCTGATGAAAATTGAATCTCGAATGTATTTTAGGGAGATAAATACATGATTGAGGCTAATGTCTTATTAATTGCATCTTGAATTGTCTTATTAATTGCATCTTCAATATTTAGAAGTGAACAGTTACCGAAACGTTCTTGAGCCTGCATTTTTCAATTTTGTAACATTAATTTGACATTAATAGCAAAAAATAGCAAAGCATACTAGATAATTGTCATGGCAACCCCTATTAAATAGTAATACGGGTTTTTATCGTTTTTTCCACCTATTGATAGCGGTTTTTATCACTTAATAACGAACGTGATTGGTTCAGATTTGAAAATATTGGACTTTTGATTGGCTTCTCATATAAGAATGTATTTATCATTTAAAAAGTTAATTGCAAGAAAATTGCAAAAAGTAGTGTATACAACATGTGCAAAATTAGTTTTTTTTTCATTCGTCGTATTCTCATGAAAAAAAAACCTACATTTTGCTACTTGTTGTATAAACTACTATTATACAACAAGTAGCAAAATGTAGGTTTTTTTTTCATGGGAAGTAAGTTTGTCCAACGAGGCGCCAGCCGAGTTAGACAATACGACGAATGAAAAAAAAAACTAATTTTGCACATGTTGTATACACTACTTTTTGCAATTTTCTTGCTATTAACTTTTTAAATGAAAATCGCACAACTATTTAAGCAACCAATAGAATGGCCGCATTTAAGCTTGATGCTATAGTTACAATTGATCAACATCAATATTTTTTGGAAATATTTTGAAAATATTTAAAATATTTCCGATGTCACAATGAAAGGTGTTGTCAAAATTAATTTATTGGAAAAATTGGTAACATTAAATGAATCCAACAAATATATCAGAAAAACTAATTAAAATTAAAAACACAGTGATTGTAAGTAGTTTGTTGTTGGTTTCCAACGGAAGCAGAAGTGGAAGTCGAGTAAGATAGATGAAAAACTAAGATAGATGTAGAATGGAAATATCTAGTAGTAAAATGTCATTATAATTTATTAAATATTTTATAAAATATAACATCAATTAAGAGTTGTGCGATTTTCTTACCGAATACCATTCGTACAAAAATTAATTCCGAAAATTTTTTATTGCTTACACTCATGCACTAGTTAGCGTGAGGAAATCTGCCCTCGTCTGCGACTCGGGCAGATTTCCACGCCAACTAATGCATTCGTGAGCTTAAAAAAATTTTCTGGAAATAATTTGTGCACTTATGGTATTACATGTGAAAAAAAGACTTTTTTTCATTGATTTTTAAGACCAGTAAAAAAAGTAGGCCGTTTCAACATTGGAAACAACAACTGAAAAGTTGTCATTTTGATGGAAAATTGCAAAAATGTATTTATTTGATACTATTTTAATTTTAGTTTTTTATATAGAGAGGAATGGGTGCATTAAAATAGTTATTTACACAAGTAGCAAAATGTAAGTTATTTTTTCACGAGTCGTAAATTTGGGATTGGACAATATGACGAGTGAAAAAATAACTAATTTTGCTCGTGTTGTATACACTATTTTTTGCAATTTTTAATAGTAAGGAACACTATTGTAAGGAACATGTAGCTCAAATAGTAAGTTGGGCACCAAATATCTCAAATCACGTGCTTTTAAAATAGTGTTGTTCATAGTGTTTTCAATACAAAATGCATGTAAAATGTCTTCAAAACAATTTGTTTTCCAATCAATACAAATAGCATACGGAACATTGCAAACTATTAATAAATGCTCAATTTTTTGAAAAACTGGCAGTTGAGTTTCGTTAGAATAGACACAAATAAATTTTTCGTTAGTAAATATATGACCATTAACAAAAATTCATTTGGTTAATACTGCTTCCGCGGAAAAAAATAGTTCATTTGATGGAATTATTATTTTTATCTAGATTACGTTTCATTATAGTACCAATTTCTATGTCATATAAATCTACCACTTTATGTCTCTAACACATGTTAAAACATTTTTGATTATGTCGTGCTAGTAACTTAGGAACATTTTTAAAGTTTTTGAATTTATGAACTAACGATTTATAATACCCATGTTTTCCCTCAAATCTCATTGTCCAAAAGCAATAAGCGGACCACTTTTTTGCATAACAGTTAGTGAATCATAATATGATGCTTTGGAGTTAAATTAACTTCATACTCTTTTATTAATAATGAATGATGTTGGTCTATTAACTCTTTCAAATATATAATCATACCAAAAGAAATTTCAGTAGAAAAAATTATTTCCATACAATCTAGAAGTAAAAGAAGTACTCTAAATTTATTAAGGAATTTTTTGTTTACGTCATAAAGTATTAATGGTAAATATAATAATAAACACCAAGTTTGCGCAGCACGTTGCCCTATTGCATTGCCAAGCTTATCAAGAACAATGGGACTGGGTTTATTACTTTTATCTAAAAGACCATAATTAAAAGAAGATATTCTTTGATTTACAGTATCTATTGAAATAAACTTTTGTGCAATAATAAATTTTAGATACAACTTTATCTCCATTTGGGCTACTACCTCTAAAATATCGTGCATGACATCTACTGAAGGAGATGCAAAGAAAGAAAAATAATTTAAATCATTTAAAATGGAATAAAACTTTACGCCAAAAACATTACTTTTTATTAGCTCTGCTTCTTTGCTATGTTCCACATAGTTTTCATTATTCCGATAAATGACATTCTTGGTAATTTTACATAATGATTTTGTATCATCTTTTCTTACAAGGCAAATTCTGCAAAAATATTTTGCAGAGAAAGATTCAACTAAACCAAGCAAAGTCGACCCTCCAAGATTGTCATGCTCTAGCGAAACCAATGTACCAAAATAAGTTTTATGGTTTACCTGAACGCCTTCTGTCTCTAGTTGTTGTATGTCTTTGACTAAAATTTCCAAAATTGAATTTAAACCAAAACGTTTTAAATCATTAGTATAACAAAGTCCTAGTAAAAAAATATAATCCAGTTTTGAATTGAGATGTAAAGGAATATTTCTTAACACAAAATAAAAAGCACCAATTTTATGACCACCTGTTTTTGAACCTAAAGGATTGACGGTTTCAAGGTCATCGTAAAAAAATTGTATTTGCAATGCACTTTTGTATTTTTTAAATAGGTTATTTTGTTTGTAAGAAGTACTATCATAAAAAGATCTGATTAGATTACTTTTAACTGGAAGTTTGTTTATCAATTCGGAAAATGTTTCATTTTTTAATAAATATTTTAAAGTTTCTAGTATGGGAATATAAGTAAATGAACACGAAACTGGAGTCTGTTGATACGAATTAATGCGATGATTCCAAACTAAATCAAAACGCTGGCCAAGATTTATGGAAACTGATCTAATAATAGTACTGTCAAAGTATTTTTCTCTCTTGTAGTAAGAATCTAGATGAGGAAATAAATTTACTCCACAAAAAGGACTAGCTTCAAAAGGACTAGCTTCAAATTGTTGGACTAGCTTCAAACAATTATACTCTGTATTGACGTATTTGGTAAGTGTAATGAAGTTAATTTGCTAACAAAAGCTTCACTTTGCTGTTTTAAAGAAATGATATTCGTTAATCTAGAGTTACTATTTTCCGTTTCATTCTGGGCATCTAAAATATTATTATCTAAAACAGTATCATTATTTTCAACACTGCGGCTGTCTAAATCATGTTCTAAGTGTGCAATACCAGGATTAGCGCCAAATTGTTTATTAATAGTTAGAGCAAATACCCATTTAAGCATATGTCTTCGTAAACCACTAGGTGTAGAAAATTTTCTCAAACAAAATATATAGCCGCATTTTAATTTTAGATTTGGATTCTCATAAAAAGAGTGAATTAGTCTTAAATGCCGAATAAAAATATTTACAGATTGTGTTTTATACGTGCAAATCGAACAATTAATATCTGCAGATTTTTGGAACCCTAACTTATTATTTGATTTAGTTTTTTTTTACTTGACAATTTTGCTCTTAAAGTTCTAATTTTTGGCGTAATAATGAGATCATCACTTTCTATTTAGAAAATATACAAAAATAAAAGTGAACAATGCTTTTAGATTCTTATCAAATTTTAAATTTGAAACATAATGTATTTTGCATAAAACATCTATAGCAGATAATGCATTGTTTTCTGTAACAATAAGCTTCCCGTCAACACTTACAAAATATTGATTTGTGGAGGCTTTATTTGGACCAATTGCCACTATAAACGGTTGTGAAGTTACACCCTGTGTTTCTATTTCAGTCAGTGGTGTGCCAGTCTGAAAAATAAAATAATAAATTATTAAATCAATAATATAATTCGAAAGCAACACTACATAATGGCAGATACTAACCTTAACTATATATATATAAGCATATTGTAGAATCAATACTTCAGTTTAATTACCAATCCAACGGGGAAACATTG
>OY744568.1:5748094-5775594 GCA_963556235.1 Cryptophagus acutangulus
AAACGGGGAAACATTGCTAGAATATTAATACATTTTTTTCTGTAGTTATAAGTTTCCATCATTTTGGTTTTCAGGGTATGAATATCCACTTTATTTGTTGCATGTTTTAAAAACATAATTTTATTTTTTATGTCTTCTTCAAATTCTGCTTCAACAGTTATAGTTTCGGACTTTTCTTTTAATTTCCGTAACTTTTTTCTTGGTGGAGAATTGTCTGAAGGCCTTCTTATGGTTCTAAATCGGTTCGAAAAGTAACCGCTTCCAGTTACAGGATCATAAAATGCTTCCTAAAATAATTTTATTACTCAATCATTTTGTATGCAAATCGAGTGAATTATTACATAACCATCCGGATTCTTCAGATTAGGAAAAAGTGAAATAAGTGCAGCGGCAAAGTTTTCTCTTTCAGATTTAGGTGGCAATTTCTTGCCAGGATATCTAGCAATCATAAACGATACGCAAAAGTTTACCAGTCTTCTTCTTTTTTTCTCTGTCAGATCATGTGTGTTTGTATATTGATTTAATATATCTTCATCTCCAGAACTTTCAAGTAATTGCTGAAGTTTTTCAGAGTTTATAGTTTTTGTTTCAGTTATAGTACTGCATGTAGTACTATTCGAAGCAGAATCTACATATGTTAACGTGCTACAGCTAGCACTTGTATGAGATGCTTGTTGAATATTAGGGAAAAAAATATTTTCCTTGTTGGTATCTAAGTTTGTTATTTCAATATAGTCTAAATCAAAAAACATTTTTTTAAAATATCAAAAAAGTACTATTTAAAAGCTTACCAACACCTTTTACTTTAATTTCAACAATAATAACTCCTCTTTCACAAAGATTAATGTATTCCTCTAAAAAGTTTTCATCCAGAATAGCCCCAATATTGTCATAATATTCTATTTCTTTATCTTCTTAAATTTCAAAATGTAGTTTTGCTATACAAAATAAAAATAATAATAGAGTGAAGTATATTTATTTTAATTACGCTATAGTTTATCTCATAATAATGAAGTCTTAAGGTTTTTCCACTAAGTAGATATTTTTCAAAATTTTCAATACTTTTTATTTAAATTTATCGAACAAAATTAGCAACATGTTTGAGTTTTATAAAATTTCTCTACAGGCTATGATAGGAATAATTACAACAATTATTACTAATCTAATTTTGAATTGCATTCAATTTTAGGGTGGAATTCACAGTAATTATTTGAGAAAAACTTTCACTTAAAAAAAAACTTACAATTGTTATCTTAATTCAAATACAATAAAATTGCAAAACACAGATCGTGTTTGTTCGGGGCGCCCAATATCTCCGATTCTAAGGGCTTGACATATTTGTCAGACAATATAACATCAAAAATTAATAAATTCGCATTTTTTTTAAGTTAATATTTAGATTTTACTATAAAAATAGATAAAATATTTAGTTTTATAGTAAAAACATGATATTAGGAAAGATACATTTTATAATAAGCATATTAGAAATATTAACTACCAACTTGATAAACTTACTTCTTGTGGCCTGAAAAGGTATCTTCGAAAATAGACAAATTTAATAAAAATAGTAAATTAGGCATATTTGTTAGAAACTATAACACCAAAAGTAGATAAATTCGCATTTTTGACATATTTGTTTGAAAATATAACACTTAAAGTAGATAAATTTGCATTTTTTTTTTAGTTAATATAGATAAACTATTTAATTATATAATAAAAACATGATACAAAATTTGAAACATTTTATAATAAATGTATTGAAAAATCAACTACAAATTTGATAAATTAACTTTTCGTTGCCTGAAAAAATATCTCCAAAAATAGACAAATTCGTTGAAATAATACAAAAGCATGAAACTAAATTAGGCATATTTGTTAGAGACTATGACCTCAAAAGTTTGCATTTTTGTCATATCTGTCAGAAAAACCTCCAAAGTAGATAATTTCGCATTTTTTTTCTAAACTAATATTTGGATTTTGCTATCAAAATAGATAATTTGTTTAGTTGTATATGCAAAATACGATATTTAATTAGAATTGTTTGTCATAAACATTTTAGAAAATTAAACAATGGAAATAAATAAATTTAAATTTATTATAAAGAGAAAAGTTTGTTAACATCAATTTTTAGAAAACTATTGATAAAAAATGGTTAAAATAAAATAAAATAGAAGAAGACTAATAATTGACATAAATTTATCTCAACCCAAATATAGTTGACTTTATTATAGTGTTAAATTATTTACCTTTTTCTAAATATTTATTTATTTATTTTTATTTATTTTATTTAGTAATTACAACTCCCAACAGAGATTGAACTCCAGTTGTAGGGTGAGGTGAGACAGGGTGAGGTCAGATCAGTTAAATCATGATTATAACAAAACAAAGTAATCTGACAATAACTACACATAATAGGACAACACATAATGACAATTACAATAATAAGTTAAAAGTTTAAAGTAGATTTTTTCAATTCAGCTTTAGAACAATAAAAAATATCACAGACGCCTTGAACTTGCGCAAAAGCTTGGTACATTTGAAATATTGGAGATGCTTTAAGTATATTCGATTTGGGAATAGCATGATAGAAACTATTGTGAGATCTGCTAGCTAGCCTTGGTACCTGAAATGTGATTCTGCTGATAAGTTCAGGACAGTCGACTAGATTGTTGATGGTGTTGTAGAGAAGTATGACTAGATAAAACTGTCGACGGTTTTCAAGACTATCAAACTCAAAACGCTGTCTAAGCTCGGTATTACGAATAGCTCTATCTGGATAAACACCAGAGGAGCGAAAATACAAAAATTTTAAGAATCGGCGCTGAACCGTTTCAAGAGAGACATGTGAACTTTGTGTATCGGGGACCAAATGCAGGAACCGTATTCTAAAACTGATCTAACCAATGATCTGTTCAATAACATAAGGATTTCAATATTTGAGAAGTCGGAACTGTTACGTATAATAAACCCAAGACGTTTGAAGGCAGATGCAGCTGTGGTATTTATATGAGGCATAAAAGTTAATTTAGTGTCGAAGTTGATTCCTAAGTCTTTAACAGCGGTAGATCTTAACAGAACGTTATTTGTAAGCATGTACTCGAAAAGAACAGGTTTACGTGATCTAGAGTATGAGATGACAATACATTTAGTTAGGTTCAAACTTAACTTGTTTTGTTCACACCAAGACTGAATTCTACTTAGGTCGTCTTGCAGCAAAAACCAATTATGATTGGACTTGATAGACCTGAAATTTTTTAGGTCATCTGCCTATAATAGATGCTTAGAGCTAATATTAGCCACAATATTAATAATAAAAATGTTAAAAATAGTTAAAATAGAGCCCTGTGGAACACCTGATGTTTGTTTGAATAATTTTGACTTGTGGCCATGACATTGAACGTATTGCTGTCTATTGCATAGATAAGATTTAACCAGATTCAGCAAAGATCTAGACAATCCGAAGCAATCCAATTTATGGAGCAAAAGTGAATGTATTAGACAGTCAAAGGCCCTGGAGAAGTCAGTGTAAATTACATCAACTTGACCACCCGAATCTAAGGTTTCACTAATAAATTGAGTTTTGCAGGTTAAGTTAGTAATAGTAGAACGTCCTGGCATGAAACCATGTTGATTTGGTGTCAGCATGTTTTTGACATTGTAAAATATTATTTTGTGGAACCGAAACTCAAACACTTTTGCAAAATTTGAAATTATTGATACTGGACGGTAATTACTAATGTCATATCTTTTGCTTTTTTTGAAAATTGGACTAACACGCGATATTTTCCATTTCTCTGGAAATTTAGACTGGCGCAGTATCAAATTAAATATGATTGTCAACGGTCTCGCTAGAACATAAGAGCAATCTTTAATAAAAAATGCTGGAATGCAATCTGGTCCCATAGTCATATTTGCCTTAATAGCATGTATTCCACAAATGACTTCATGTTCGGTTATTTTCGTCCAGTTTATTACATTGGTTGTATAGGGTGACTCAGTTAACTGCAATACATCTGTGCTTTTAGAGAAGGCTTGACAGAAGTGATTGGCAAAAGAATTGACAATTGCTAGCGGATTATCCACAGAGCCCCGTTATAGTTCATACTCGATGGGATGCTAGACTTATGTGTTTTGGAGTTTACAAACGACCAAAAGTTGCTGGGGTTTGATTTAATTGTATTATTGATTTTAAGTAAATATTCTTTATATGCTTTACGAATTTCGGTCTTAATTTCAGAGCGAAGCTGCTTAAATCTTGCGAGGTCAACTGCATGTTTGTGTCGAATATACTTAAAACGTGTTTTTGCTTTCAATGAGATTTTTGATATCATTCGGCTATTAAACCACGGGGGATATAACTTGGTTGTTTGTATTTTGAGTGGAACATGTGCGTTAAACAGTGAAGTTAGCACACCGTAGAGTCCATCAACTGCGACATTAACATCAACATTGGAATTGTCTAGTTTTTCCAAAAAAGACCAGTCCACTTTAAACATATCCGAATAGAGATTGAAGAAGTTAGCTTTTTTAAAGTTATATAGTGATGCAGGTACATGTGAAAAGGATCGCTTAGATTCAGAATTAACGTTGAAGCTGACTAGTAGAGGTGGATGATGGACGTTAGTTGAGATCAAGACGTCATCAGCTTTTTTAACACTACAATCATCATTAAACAAAACAAGATCTAGTAACCGTCGCTTGTCATTTAGAACATTATTGTACTGAACAAGATTGAACATAGAAGAAAAATTAGTTATTGCTAATGTTTTGCTGTCAGACGTTGAAATAGAGGCATTAACATAGTTTGGTAAATTAAAATCACCAAGAATAAGGAGCTTATTATCAAAAATGTAGTACAAAGATGCAATAGTTTCAAAAAGAAGGTCATATTTAGCAAGATCTAAATTAGGTGGGACATATAATACTATAATATATAATGAAAGAGAGTGACAATTACTAATTTTTTCAACTAGAACATCAATGTTTCTAATATCAATAGTGAAGAAGCGTTTGAATTTAAATTTGTCGCGCTCAGTGACCAGAGATGGGCGAATTGAGTCGAGGTTGCCCGAACCACAGCAAGCGGTTGGGTCGATGAGGATGCGCAACAGGAAAAATGGCATTGCAGACGCAAGACCGGCTTTGAACTGTACTTAGAATTAAGAATTTGTAAATCATGGTGCAATAAAAGTTTAAAACAGCATTAAGCTATTGTCAATACGATTAAACAACTAGTCAATAAATAACAGTGCAAACATTTTGGTCCTTCGAGCCGGATGGTTTAGTGCAGGCAAGAAAATGGTCTACAAGCAGCAAGGCGAAGTCAGCCATTGTTGAAAGGCAAAATCAATCGTTGTAAGCAGCCATCCATTTATTCAATCAAAGCGAGATCCAGGTGGATCGCAATCAATAAGCAAGGCAGAAGCATCGACCAAGAGAAATCTTTAGGCAGCGACGTGCTTCTCAATCATCAATTTCAGTTCTGGTGGGATATTGATCGCATTAGCAAGGCAAGTGTAGTCGTTTATCCTTCCAGCATTCCTATCCATTTGCATTGCATAAAATGGCCGATTTAAATAATCTTATTAATAGGCGCACTACGCTAAAACGAAATTTAACTCGTTACAAAAATTATGTCGGTGGTTTTGATGAAAATGAAATTACGCCGCAAACGCGAATTGAAGCGCATTTCCGCAAACAAAAAATGGAGCCCTGGCTGGATGAATTTGAGTCCATTCAGGCGCAGATTGAAACCATTGCACCCCTTACGGACGAGGCAGCAATCGTAGCAATGGCGGAGATGGGCGAAAGTTTCGAAAATACTTATTATCAAGTTTTGACCGCTTTTGTTGCAATGAGCACCAATAGTAATCAGGATGAAAGGGTCGAAGTTGGTAGTCTCGGGGACGGTGGTGACCCTTCGGAGCTAAGTTCGACGCGTTCGGGCAGTGAGCCGTCGAATTCACTGCCTCCTTTATTATCTCGCGAAGTAAATAACCATAACAATAGCAATCAAGTAAAGCTTCCAAGACTCACATTGCCAACGTTTGCAGGTGAGACCGATCGGTGGTTTAATTTTCGCGATATGTTCAATTTGTTGGTAGATCAAAGGGATGACATTTCGCATATTGAGAAATTCCAATATCTAAAGGCGTCACTCACCGGCGATGCTGCTACATTATTGCAATCACTAGACTTAACGTCCGCCAACTACAAGATTGCGTGGAACTTGTTGAAACAACGTTTCGAAAACAAATCATTAATAATTCATAATCATTTAAAGTCGTTATTTGAAATGGAAGCTATTCCAAAAGAATCTCATGCATTATTACAAACTATTTTAAACAATACGCTTTCCAATATTAGAGCATTAAAGGTTCTTGGTCAAGCAACGGAGACTTGGGATGCGATGCTTATTTATTTAATTACCAGCAAGCTTGACGCAACAACTAAACGAGATTGGGAAAAGCTTAAAGCGGATATGACTGAGCTTCCTACCATGAAAGAGCTCACCGACTTCTTAACTAAAAAATGTCATTATTTAGAGTCACTCAATATAAATACGAAGCGGCAGGTAATTCCGCAGAAGAGCAAGACACTATCGCATGTAGTTTCAGTGGTTCAAGGGTTATGCATATTATGCAAAGAAAACTATCCACTTTACCGTTGTTCCAAATTTCTTAAAATGTCAGTTAGCGAAAGAATTAGAGAAGTTACGCAGTTAAATGCATGCAAAAATTGTTTTCGCGTTAACCATAAAACTAAAGAGTGCAGAGCAACGGCATGTCGCAAATGTCAAAAGCTGCACAATACAATGCTTCACATTCCCAGCCAAGCTGGACATCAATCCACTTATGCAGCAATAAGCCGGGCGTTACTACCGACGGCATTTGTCGACGATATGGGTAATGAGCATGATGCGAGAGTATTGTTAGATTCAGGTTCGCAATCGAATTTTATTAGTCAAAGTTTAGTCGATAAAGTAGGTTGCATCATTAATTCCAGCACGTTAACAATTTCGGGCATAAATAGTTCCACGTTACAATCAGTAGGTATGGCGCAGGTTGTTTTGAATTCCAAAGTAAATTCTTACAAATGCAATGTATCGTGTTTCATTCTTCCAAAGATTACCCGAAATTTACCACAAGCTTCAATCGCGCTTACCAGTTTAGCGATACCCGAGGGCATCAGGCTAGCTGATCCTTCCTATAATCAAAGCAGCTCTATTGACATTCTTCTAGGGGTGGAACATTTTTGGTCATTGTTTTCGCAAGTTCAAATTTCGTTAGGCTATCGACAACCAATTATGAGGAAAACGCGTTTTGGTTGGATTATATCAGGCTTTGTAACTAATCGCGAAACAAATAATCGACAATCTTGTTTCTTGGCAGTTGACGAATCGCACGATCAAATACAAAAACAATTAGAATCATTTTGGAAAATACAAGACGTGCCCAATGGCGTTCCTACTTCGCTAGAAGAAAATGAGTGCAGCAATTATTTCGGTGACACTACCTTTTGCAATGATGAAGGCAGGTTTGTGGTCAGACTACCTTTTAAATCTAACTTATCGGAGTTAGGCGAATCATACGACATAGCGACACGGCGTTTTGTGGCCTTTGAAAAACGGCGCCATTCAAACTCAGAGTTAAATCTGCAATATACGGCTTTCATGGAAGAATATATGTAATTAGGGCACATGACGCCGGTAATATATAGTGAAGCTCAATTAAAAACAGCATGTTTTTTGCCGCAGCACGTAGTTCTAAAACCAGATAGTCTCACCACAAAACTGCGAGTAGTTTTTGACGTTAGTTGCAAAACTGCTTCTGGAGTGTCATTAAATGATGTGCTAAAAGTCGGACCGGTAGTTCAATCAAATCTCTTCGCAATCTTGATACAGTTTAGATTGCATCCGTACGCATTTACAAGCGATTCGCAAAGGTGGCAAATTGTCATCGTGAAGCATAACCATAAGACCTGGTTTGATTAATTGAGAGTCTTTAAACATCCATTTTGTTTTTTGTTGTAGATTATGGAGGTACTCTTGATTCCATCTTTTCCAAAATCTCACAGTTATTTGTTGCACTTGTTGATATTTCGATAGCCTATTGGTAGGAATCTCCTCAATATCTTCTTCTGGTATAGAATTTAATGGCGAACCAATTAAAAAATGTCCTGGGGTTAGGATATCAAAATCGTTTGGGTCATTTGAAATTGGACACAGTGGACGGGAATTCATAACGGATTCTATTTGGGTGAGAACTGTATAAAGATTTTCATACGTTAGACTTTGATTTCCAATAATTCTAATTAAATGATGTTTCATAATCTTAACAGCAGACTCCCATAGCCCACCAAAGTTTGGTGCACGAGGAGGGATAAATTGCCATTTGATATGATTTTGTAATAAATAATTGTTTATAAAAGGATCATTATTCAATTCACTCAATTTGTCTTGAGCATCCTTTAAGTATTTGCTAGATTTTACAAAGTTTGAACCATTATCACTGTAAATAGTATTACAAATTCCTCGCCTTGAAATAAATCGTTTTAAACCATTTAAAAATGCATCAGACGACAGATTACCTACGAGTTCTAGATGTACTGCTTTAGTGCAAAAGCAGACGAATACACAAATATACGTTTTTACTAACTTTCTACATCGTAAAGTACCATCTTTAACCAGAATAGGTCCTGCAAAATCTATGCCTGTATTAGAGAAAATGCGTGATGGTGTAACTCGAGACATTGGTAATTGACCCATCATGGGATTAATTGAGCAAGGTTTTATTTTAAAACAAGTTAAACATTTATAAATAATTTTCTTTATGGCACATTTACCGTTGATTGGCCAATATCTAGTTCGAATGTATGCCAATGTAGTTTGTACTCCACCATGCAAAGTACGCAAATGTGCATCACTTATAATCAAATTGGTAAATTCATGTCTGGCTGGCAATAAAATAGGATACTTGTGGTCAAAATTAAGTTTTGAATTTCTCAATCGACCACCAACACGCAGAACATCATTTTCTAAAAAAGGGCTCAATGACAATAATTTACTACCTTTTGGAACTTGACCTTTACGTTTAATATCTTCAATGTCTTTAATAAATTCAGATGATTGAACAGCTCTTATCAAAGCTATTAATGCTTGATCAGTCTCATAAGTTGAAAGAGGACCGAACTTTCGCTGTGTCTTTAAATTTGGTGTGGTGATACATTTTAATTTTATATTTTTAATGAATCTTAAGCAATAAGCTGTTACATTAATCAATTTGGTTAAATTAGAGAATTTTGCAAATAAGGCAAATGTTTGTAATCCCATTGTTGCCATAAGTGATATGTTAATATTTTTTTGGTCAGGAATATTGTCAAGATCTATACTGTTTTTTATTGTATTATTTGGCCATTTATCAGAACTAAGTTTTATAAATGAAAGACCAAACCACCATATATCGCACTCGATCAAGTCACTAGATTTACAACCACGACTTATAATGTCAGCTGGATTTTGGTCAGAATTAACATGATGCCAAAATTTGAAATCACTATTTCTTTGGATTTCAGACACTCTATTTGAAATAAAAATTTTCCAGGTACTTGGTTCTCGCGATATCCATGCTAAAACAATTTCTGAATCTGTCCACATATGAATCTGAGACTTATCAATGTTTAATTTTAAAGCGGTAATAGAATTTTTAATTAATCTTACCAAGAGAACAGCTCCGCAAAGTTCTAACCTAGGTAAAGTTATGACCTTTATAGGTGAGACGCGCGATTTAGAGCATAATAATTGTGAATAAATGTTTCCATACGCATCCGTTGATTTTAAATAAATACATACTCCATATGCAGACATGGATGCATCTGTGAAACCATGTAATTCTAAAGTAATATAATTAGACAAACAAGTATGTCTTGGTATTGAAATTTTGACTAATGATTTTAAATCTTGAAAAAATTGAACAAATGTTGTAGTAAATACTAATGGAATGGGATCATCCCAATCTAATTGAAGTTTCCATATTTGTTGTAGCATGATTTTAACCCCAGTCAATACAGGACCAATCAATCCAAGCGGATCAAAAATTTGAGTTATAACTGATAAAACTACTCGCTTGGATAATTTGTCCGATAGTAACTTAAGGTTGACGTCATATTGAAATATATCCTTGTTAGGATTCCACAAAATTTCTAGTGTACGAACTACATTATCGTCTGAATTTGTAAATTGACAATTTTCTTGAAGCAAATCGTCATTTTTGTTGAACGTCCATTGAGCTAAAGGAAAACCTGCTGAAGTTAAGATGGTAACTATGTCCGATTTTATTTTTTTTAACTGTTCATATATCTCAGTGCCACTAATTAAATCGTCTACATAAAAATCAGACAATATTATTTTGCAAGCTTCTGGGTATTTTTCATAATTTTCTTTAGCGACTTGTTGAACCGATCTTATAGCAAGAAATGATGCTGAACTTGTACCCTGTGTTACAGTATTTAAAACATAGTGACTTATCTCTTGATTGGTATCATATCGCCATAAAATGCGCTGTAAGTTTCGTTGATCAGTGCGAATTTTGACTTGTCTGTACATTTTAGTGATATCAGCTTTAAAAACGTAACTATGTTTTCTGAATCTAACCAAAATAGAAAACAGATCATCCTGAATTACCGGACCTACACAACTGACCTTATTGATAGAAATATTATTATTGTCTGTAGAAGTTCCATCAAAAACAACGCGAAGTTTCGTACTATTAGATGTAGCTTTGCATACCCCGTGATGTGGTAGATAATAATTTACGGTACTATTATTGACCTGATCTGGATGTAATTCAGTCATATGACCTAAAACTTCATAGTCTTTCATGAAATTTTTGTATAATTTAGCGAAACCCTCATTTTTTTGTATTTTTCTTTCCATGCTTAATAACCGTTTTAGAGCTAACTGAAAATTATCATTAATTTGTAAGAAATTTTCTTTAAGTGGTATTGAAACTTCAAAACGACCAGTATGATCTCTGATATAAGTTTGGACAACATTTTCTTCGCAAAACTGCTCTTCTTTTGTGTTCACTGTAGCTTTAATTTCTTCTACATTTTCAATGTCCCAAAATTTTTGAAGTAAATTCTGAACTTGCGTATTGCTACTGCTAGTGATTGACAAACAACATACATTATTTACTTGTGTCGTCATAGTATTATTAATTTGTAAAACACCAGCTATGATCCAACCAAACTGAGTTTTTGAAAGAATAGGTTTATTTTGACCAAGATAAATTTGACCATCTGTTAGAATTTCATAAACAAATTAAAGCACCTATTAAAACATCAACAGGTCTAGAAGTGGCAAATTCAGGATCTGCAAGATTAATATTCTTTGGTATATTTAATTGTGCAGCTGTGCAAGATTGATATTGCTGTGGGAGACAACCTGTTATGTTTTCTAATAGCAAAAATGATAAATTACTTGTAAAGTTTGTATAATAGATTTTATATTGGTTTTGACACTTTTATTTATTCTGGTAAATGTTTCACCTATTCCTAATATAGGATATTCCCCTTTGTTAACAGGCAACTGCAATTTTGCTGCGAAATTTCTAGTCATGAAATTACTTTGACTGCCACCATCAAGCAAGCATCTGCATTGAACTAACTTATTATTATAATCTTCAATATAAATCATTGCTGTGCCTAAAAGTACCGAATTTGTATTATTTGCTTGATTACAATGACCAGAAATTATGTTAGGATTTTTATTGATATTTGACTGTTCATGTGCATGATTTAATTGAAAAATTTGAACATCTGTATTCTTTTGTTGATCTTGGTTTAAATAATATTCTTGACAAACATGATTTTGCGAAAAAGTTGGACCTTGATAATTGTTGGCTATAGAGGATTGGTTGTGAGAACCTTGATCAGGTTTGAACGGCTGATTATTGTAATGGCCTTGGTTTGGCATTGAATAATTTTGAGTAACACTACTATTGTGAAATTCTGGAACATCATTAGATCTTTGATATGAATTTGTTTTGTTATTTGAACTTTCAATGTGAAGAAGTGTATTGTGTTTTCTTCCGCATTTTTTACATTGACCTGAACATGAATTATCATTATGGCTAGGACGTAAACAATTAGTGCAAATGTTGATCTTTTTAACTGCTTGAACTCTATGTGCTGGAGTAAGGTTTAAGAATTTTTTACAAAAATATAAGCAATGATTGTCTTGACAAAAGTAACATTTTACCTTTGAAGTGCCAGCAAAATGATTATACTGCGTATTATTCGTTTTATGACTCTTATCTACAGAATCAGTAGGACTTTTATTTGTAAATAAAGTTTCTAAAAATTGGCACCGTGTATTAATAAATTCAGTAAACTCATCAAATGTTGGTAATACGTTATTATTTTTGATAGTATTTTCCCAATCTCGTTTGCAAGAAAAATCTAGTTTTAATACACACAAATAAATTAAGATCGCATCCCATTCATCTGTAGGTTGGCCTAAATTTTTTAGTGATTTGACGTCTTTTTGTATGGTATCTATGAATGTTCGTAATGACTTATGATTTTCTTTTCCTATGGTAGGCTTTTCAAAAATGGATCTTAAATGTGCATTAATTATGACACGCTTATTTTCATATTTTTTGTTTAATATGTCCCAGGCTATGTCGTAGTTACTTTCAGTAATTTCCAAAGATTGGACTATTTTTAAAGCATCATCATGCAAAAATGATTTTAAATAATAAAATTTTTGTACTTTAGTCAACGTAGAATTATTATGAATTAATGAGTAAAAGGTATCACGAAATTGCAAAAAGTTACTATAAGAGCCTCTGAATGGTACTATTTTAATGAGAGGTAATTGTACATTAAAGTGCGGTGGATTCTGATTAATTATTGTTGGTTGATTTTGAACATGATTTGCTGTATTTTGAGCTTGACTATTGACATTCTGAGCGTCAATGATCGATTGAGCTTTAGCAACAATATCAAAATAAATTGTTTCAAATTTCTCTATTTCATTACCACTTTGATCAGCGTTCTGCTCGTCATCCAATTGTAACACTTCAATGGCTGTTTGTGCACGTTCAAATGCCTCAAGTAATGATTCAACCTTTGCTAATCGCTTTTGTAATTCAATGATAGTTTTCCCTGAAGTAGAAAAACTGCTAACAAACGTATTAAAACGAGTTAATTGAGTTCTAATTTGTTTTCTTTCATACTATAAACTTTTTAAATTTTCCTCTATGGTTGTATCTGCCATTTTGTTTAATTTAGAAATAGAATGAAAAACAAATTGAATGAATAATTGATCATATGCTGAAATCGTATTTGTGAATAAATAAATTTTATGCAATTAATCCGCTGAAATGACTATGTCTACTAGCAATGAACGTATGAATACCTTGAATATGTGTAAATGAAAGGATGTGCACATAGGATATCACTTACATTGGTTTAATTCGTGTGCTGCATTTTCTTTGTTCTTTGTCAACACGCCATCTTGAATTTCTACCAGTTGAATCCGGCTCGAAGGACCATTTATTTATGTTGCAAATTGTGCTTGCTGGTTCCATACAGTGAATTACTACAATGAACTGTTAAGTAGTTTTATTTTCGTTATGTTACATTATGCTGTACAATAAACGAATGAACTATACAATAAACGAATGAACTATAAAATATGTATTGATGTATGCTACGATACTGTCGGCTGTATTCAATGGTTCGACATCTAGTGCTCTCGTGCCGTCTTAGCTTCTTGCTCCCCACTTTCAGTCATGCGTCTTTTGAACCAGTCAGATATAGCAACAGCGCCAACATACATATAGCGCGAAAATACAAACTTACTCGTAATTGTATTAATACATTTAACATATAAAATTATCCATAATACATCATAATACATTTAAAATATAAAATTAACCAATGCTGTCAAATCAATTTTTGAAATTAATAAAATTTTTCCTGAATATAAGTTCACTCTGAGAAAGTGGACATCAAATCATCCCGAATTATTGCGTAACCTGGCTATCGGTGACTCTCTAACTAATTTTGATGACGAAGCCCATTATCAAAGAACTCTCGGGTTAGAGTGGAATTCGAAGGAATATAGATTTCAGTTTCCCTTCAAAAATAATGTGAAAAATGGGTCTAAGGTAACTAAAAGAACAATTCTCTCTGAAATAAGCTCAATTTTCGATCCACTCGGTTTGGTCGGTCCAATAATCGTAAAGTCAAAAATTATATTGCAAAATCTCTGGAAACACAATCTATCATGGGACGAATCTATACCCGATGAGCTTTACACTCTATGGCGGTCTTATCAATCAGAGTTAGCTGATGTGCATCGTTTGACAGTTGCTCGGCAAGTAATGTGCGACAACCCAAACGTTATTCAAATTCATGCGTTTTCAGATGCTAGCGAGGTCAGTTATGGTACTTGTATCTATCTTAGAACCACTAATTCTTCGGGAGAGCATACCGTTAATCTGTTGTGCTCCCGAGGACGCGTCGCTCCTTTGAAAGTAATAACAATCCCTCGACTAGAGCTAATGGCAGCACATCTATCATCTCAGCTTGTACTGCAGGTTAAAAAACTCTCTAGATGTTATAGTTAACAGCATCCACTACTGGTGCGACAGCTCAATCGTATTAGCTTGGCTAAAAAAGCATCCAACGTAATTAAAAACTTTCGTGGCCCATAGGGTTGCTGATATAGTTGCAGAAAGCCGTAATGCAACTTGGAAACATGTAAGATCGGGTGAAAATCCAGCGGATTTGCTGAGTCGTGGGACTTCGTCATCAAATCTTGCGGTTTTAGAGAGCTGGTGGCACGGTCCGAATTGGTTATCACAAGATGAGTCATTGTGGCCTGAATCCTTGAGTCAGGACGGGGTTGTAGAATTACCTGAACTTAAAAAATTAGTAAGTGCTTTACCTGCCACGATTGAAAATAATTTGATATCGGATCTTATAGTCAGACATTCAAAATTACTCCGGCTGCAACGAGTATTGGCTTATTGCTACCGGTATATATTTAATTCTTTGCGTACTGACAATAGAATCGCAGGCCCACTCACTGTAACTGAGCTAGAAAATTCATTGAAAACTCTTATTCGAAGCGTACAGGCACAAGCTTTTGCGGACGAGATTAAATATATTAATAAACACAAACATGTGTCGCCACAAAGCAGATTACGAGCTCTAAACCCATTTGTTGATAAAGGCAAATTGCTTCGCGTTGGAGGTAGAATCCGTTTAGCCACATGGTTTATGATGCAAAGCATCCATACATTCTTCCGAAGAGTCATCATTTCTCTAATTTAATAATAAAATTTTATCATGAGCAACATTTGCATGCAGGTCTTCAAGCCACCTTGCATGCCATTCGCCAGTCCTATTGGATTGTTGCTGGTAAAGGCGCGGTTAATAAGCTTACTAGATCTTGTGTGATATTACGTAGATTTGATGCTAAGTCGGCAGCACCGCTTATGGGTGATTTGCCAAAAGAAAGATTGTTTCCTTCAAGGCCCTTCTCGATATGCGGAACTGATTTCGCAGGTCCCTTTTCCGTAAAATCTTTTGCAGGGCGCGGTTGTAAAATAACTAAAGCTTACTTATGCGTGTTTGTGTGCTTCAGCACAAAGGCCGTGCATTTGGAGTTAGTGGGAAGTCTTTCAACAGATTCCTTCATCGCATGTTTAAAACGGTTTATTGCTCGGAGGGGTTACTGCGTTGAGATTCATTTCGATAACGGCACCAACTTTGTCGGTGCAGCTAATCAGTTAAAGGACTGGTTTGACATGATTTCCTGTCAATCAGCAAATGACGCTATTTCAAATTTTTTAACTCAAAAAAAGTTAATTGGAAATTCAATCCAGCCCGAGCTCCTCACTTCGGAGGACTGTGGGAATCCGTCGTAAAATCTGCAAAGCGTCATTTATACAGAATAACTGGTAATATGTCCTTCACTTTCGAGGAACTAACGACGTTGTTTTGCCAAATCGAAGCGGTGCTAAACTCGCGGCCATTGATTGCATTACCCTCTCAACCCAACGATTTACCATACCTTACACCTGGTCATTTCCTTGTGGGCGACTCACTTTTATCCCTACCGGAGCCTTGTCTGGTAGATGTCAAGCAAAATAGGCTAAAGCGGTTTGAGTTGACTCAACAATTGTACCAGAGTTTCTGGAAGTCATGGTCGCAGGACTACCTAAATTTGCTGCAAACTAGATCCAAGTGGCAACTACCCTCAGGAGAGCCAATTACTAAAGGATGCATTGTGCTGATTAAGGATTCAACACCACCACTGCTTTGGCAAATGGGGTGTGTCGAAGCAACTCACCCCGGTGCGGATGGTATAACAAGAGTGGCTAATGTGCGCACGTCGTCAGGCGTGTTCAAACGTCCCGCTACTAAACTAGTGCGTTTAATATCCGATAGTAGTGAGTTCGATGAAAGCCGAAAGTGATATAAATGAGCGCCAATTGTAACGCGCCGATGTTTATATTATTGTAGCATAGGTTTATTTTTATTTGATTGGTCATTTATATTTATTTTCATTTTGCAATTTTTTTGATCCGTATGTCATAGTTGTATGATTTTTCTTTTTCTTTATGTTCATGTAGACTTAAGCGAAAATATTGTATCATGGTATGATCTTGATCATGTATCTGAATGTTATTGTTTAGTGCTGAAAGACTCTTTCAAGGTGGCCGGCATGAAGAAGCGTTTGAATTTAAATTTGTCGCGCTCCGTGACCAGAGATGGGCGAATTGAGTCGAGGTTGCCCGAACCACAGCAAGCGGTTGGGTCGATGAGGATGCGCAACAGGAAAAATGGCATTGCAGACGCAAGACCGGCTTTTAACTGTACTTATAATTAAAAATTTGTAAATCATGGTGCAATAAAAGTTTAAAAGAGCATTAAGCTATTGTCAATACGATTAAACAACTAGTCAATAAATAACAGTGCAAACAAATAGGAAGTTCAATATCATGTTGTCTAGCACTAAATTTGTTGTTAATCGCAATTAAAACACCACCATCTCTAGTAGTGTTGCTGGCAGCAAAATTACGATCAGATCTAAAAACAGTAAATAAATGAGAGTCCACTAATTCAGCATCTCGCACAGAATCAGAAAGCCACGTTTCAGCAAATGCAACCACATCATAATCAGAAGCAGCTTAACATAGTTTGCTGTGAAGCATATTATTTGGTGTTTAAGCCCCGTACATTTTGATAGTAGCATAATAACGGTGATGTAAAACCATTTAAACTATCACATGATTCTGATTGCTACAGAACCATATTAAACTTAATCCTTTCAAGAGAGTATTTGTAATATAGCCATTTATTAATTTCCCAGGCAGCATGATTAGTATCAGTAGTACCAGCTGAGCGCTTGTTGAACAAATCACAATTAATACATTTTAAGGTGTCCTTAAGACAGTCATGGTTCTCAGAGCACTTGGGACACACTACCTCTCTTTTGCAATTTTTAGCCATATGGTGAAAACCGCAACAGTTAAAACAGCGTTTCAAGTCGACAGCATCGTAAATAGTACAATAATCGTAACCAATAAATACCTTACCAACAGACATCACCTTGTAGTACATATGAGCATCTAACTAAATGGTTGCTTGAAAAGCAGCTTTGTTGTTTCTCAAAGGCTGAATTGAAATATACTTAACACAAGAAGTGTCATTCTTAAAAATATCTGCATTTTGAACTAAAAGATAATTAATTAACACATTCGAATCAAGTTTTTCCGACATTCCAACAATACGAATACGTGGATTTAATTCTGAGGATTTTTTTTATATCGTACTTCTCAGCAAGTTTTTAGACGCAAATTTTTGAAGTTCTTCCAAGTCTTTTTGTGTAGTACAGCTGATCCGTAGGCCTCCCTCCTTAATATTGCGAACATTCGACAGTGGTATTTTCGAAGTGACTGGGTTGATCGCAGACATCAAATCGTTCCTCGTGATACTAGTTATTTGTTTTACATCTTTTGGTTTAACGACTATCGAGTGTGCAAGTGATTTCTTCTGTTTAGCAGCAGTTGCATAGCCACTAGAACTCGGGAGATCCATATTTAGTGGCGATGGTAAGGTATCACAGCACTTATTCTATAATAACTGTAGGTCATTTTTCATTTGCTTATTTTCTTCCATCAGCGACTCCACTTTCATTATCAATGAATCATTTTTGGCAAGGATCAGCTCAAGTAACGCATAGATGTCGTCAATAGTATGAGAAACCGCTTCAGATCGAGGACGCTTTGGATTTAGTCTGCCAAAAATAAAAGGATCGCATTTTGTTGATTTCGAAGCATTGTTTACCGCAGGAGAATCAGCTGAGCAACATTTAATGGTGTCACCCTCCCTGACAACTTTCGCCTGATCAGCACAACCCGGATGGAAACTGGCAACGCAGACAACACAGTTAACAGGCTTCACAACTTTATTCTTGCAGTGTTTGCAGGAAAGGTGATCGATTTTCAGGTTAGGATCATCGCCGGCACTTTTAATGTTTATCTTCTAAAGACCACAATCAACCAGTACGTGTGTGAAAAGCCGATAAAAAAACTCATAGACCAGTAATAACAGTACTAATTAGAGTACAACTAACATATAAACTTATTAGTAAATAAACGTGATGTGTCACTGTATTGCTGGTTGTAGATATAAAATCATATTTTTAATTAATGAATTCAACACCAAAATGTATGTCTAATAACATTTTTAAGTTTTCACACTAATATTTTGAACTGTGTACAATATACTTTTATGAATTTTCACTGTTAATATTTCTGTAGTATTACCGTAGTTTTGTTATACATTATAGTTTTATAAATTTTTAACAATTAATTTTTGATTTGGCATTGTTTTTTGACATTATCAGCTGCGTTTATTGTTGATGCTTATAATTAGTGACGATAATAAGAGAGCTATTTTTCGAACAGTAATATGATTCCAACATTTAGATTTATAAAATTATAACTTATGTATTGTATCCATTTATCTCGAATGTTGTGTGAATTATATATAGATTATTTTAAATGAAAATCAATGTCTTCACAACAGTATATATTTTTTTGGTATTACTATAACATGTTTTGGCTAAATGGCCATCATCAGATAGTAAAAAATTTTAACAGATTATTACAGAGAAATTATTTTTGACAATAAATAAATTATTGATAAATAAACGTGATGTGTCACTGTTATTAATAATTTATTTATTGTCAAAAATAATTTCTCTGTAATAATCTGTTAAAATTTTTTACTATCTGATGAAGGCTATTTAGCTGAAACATGTTATAGTAATACTAAAAAAATATATACTGTTGTGAAGACATTGATTTTCATTTAAAGTAATCTATTTATAAAATTATCTCAAGTTACGGGGAACTTGGATGGGAAAATTCGGCGCCTACACCATATGTCACGCTTTGGGGGTCGTGAGGGGGTTAGCTCGGTAGTTCGGCTAATATAAAGGGCTTGGACTTACTGTGATTATTACTCGCGCATCTCTCTTTTCGTCGCTCATTGTTACAATACAATCGGTTTTGTTTGACATTTGTTTATTTTAAATTACACTTACAAAATTACAATCAGCACTCCGCAGTATAGGCTGTATGTAGAGGAGAACATTGTCTTCGAGGGATCCAGTTGATGAACACTTTTATGAACCGTCAACTATTCATTTTATTATCGACCGTACTCTAGACTCTAGTACTGACTATTAACTTTTAACTAACAACCAACTAACTCCATCTGAATGATGGTCTTCTTTTTATAACCTCTTCTATAAATCAATCCGGAAGGGATTGTTTTATTATTTATCTTATTTATCAAATATTCTAGTTTGTTTATATTTGTGACCTTGTACGGTTGTTGTTATTCATTAACTTTGCACGTTGCACTATTTGCTGATGTTGACGAATTATTGTTTGGGAAATTATTAATGTTCTTGGCCTACTTGACAATATAGCCAAATAGGTATATATAATGAAAAAACACTACATTTAAATGATTCAGAAGATGTATTGCGTTACATTTATCACTTGTACTTCTTCTGCAGTTAAATGGATGTTATAAGGAATATTATTTAACAAACATGTGCTTGAAATTTTCTGTAAATGAGATTGTGCTTTAATACCGCAGTATTCTTTACATTCATAAGCTTGAATATGAGTATTGAAACCAAAAACCAATAAAGAAACAACAAAGAAAATTACTTCATCTGATGAAATTACAATATATTTAATTATTCCAAAATCAGGAATTTTATCTTCAGACAATTGAAGAGCAAAACCGGTTTTATATAAAACATTGTTAATCATTACCCAATTCACATACAATGAATTCATTGATATAAAATCAACTGGGTAATTGGTTTTAAAAGACTTCTGAATTAGAGAATATTCCCGTAATGAGTCAGTTGTTTCGGAAGGACCATGGTTTATATCTACTACAAATCCTTGCTTGCTTAAAAGTCTGTAAGACAACCGAAGTTGCTGTTTTATTGCCATGATTTTAATAATATTTTTACGAGAAGTAACCGAATTTGCAGTCGATTTAAATATTTTGTGAAAGGCTTCGTAGCGCATTGCCCAAATGTACCTAAGAGGACCTATATTTAAAATAATATTTGGGTAATGAATTTAAAAATGATGTTTAGGCTTAAGTGTTTCCTCAAATAATGTACAGTACATGTAATGGTGTTCTTCAATTAAATGTGCCAGATATTCAACAGCAAACTTTGATATTACTCTGCTTAATAAAAAGTTTAAAAGTTGGTGAACATTTACGTAAAACTGCCGTCCGATCCATTATTACAGAGTTTAACGTGGTCCGAGTACAAAAAATGTAACACCTTAAAGTTCTTTATCTCGTCGACTCCTAATGCATTTGTAAACTATATTTCAGGTTGGCATTTGGAGGTCGCGCAAGTGATACAAAAATTGTGGAAGAATCTGGGTACATGAATGTGCTTCCAAATAACTCTTGGGTATTGGCGGAGAAAAAATTGTAAACTTGTTCGACCTCCAAGTGTTTCTCAAAACACAAAATTAACAACAATGGAAGCATAAGAAGCAAAAAAAATTGCGGCTTTGCGTATTCATATCGAAAGGGTAATAGAAAGAATTCGATTTTATGGAATGGGCGACATGCACGCGAGAATAAACAACAATTTGTTAATTTACATGAATAGCTTTGCGATTATATTATCTGGAATAGTTAATTTACAAGAACCAATAATAAAATCAGATTTTAAAATGTTTTGTAATATTTGTTTGTATTTATTAGAGATACGTTGAGCATATTTACTTGTTTGTTATTGTATATTTGAAATATATTTATATTTTTTAACATAAAAAACCTTGGTGAATTTATTGCATTACTTCTATTAGTAAAATGTTCAAAAATATTATAAAGATATTAAATCACAAGATATAAATCGTACTTTATTGAAAATTGAATATAGAAGAATCATTATTATTGAAAATTTGGAATGAAAATAATAGGAGATTATATAAAAGATTAATATTATAATAATGATATTTATATTTTGCTAATTACAATTTAGGGTCGTCTTAAAGTATTATATTTTCATTTCATTAAACACAGGAAAAATGGATTTTTTCCAAAACAACTTGCTTATTCCATTATCTCCCACCTTGTTGAGATTAATTTATGTTACACTGTAAGAAAAATATTACTGAATTTAACAAAAAGAAACACAAATTTGTGTTGATCCAGGTCTACTCGGATTTGTGTAAGATTTAACCTCGGATTTAACACAAATATACTCGGTAAACTGAAAAATTGACTGTGTAAAAGTATTACACGCAAGTTTATACAATAATGTGTTAAATTATAATACAATGTTGTGCAGATTTAACACAAATTTACGACTGATTTTGTAAGTTTCCACTAAATGTTTTAAAGTTTTTATGTTTTTTACATAATAATGTGTTAAAATATAACAATATTTATTGTAAATTTAACAAAACTTTACGCATTATTTTGTTGCTTTTTACTTACCATTTTGTACTTTTTACACAATAATAAGTTAAAATTTAAAACAGTTTTGTGTAGATTCTAAACAAATTAACGCAATATTTTGTGACGGTTTACTAAAATTTGCGTAAATTTTTATGCCTTTTACACAGTATTGTATTAAGTTATAACACATTTAGGTGTCAAAATTTAATGTTATTGTAAAAATAAAATAGGTTTCTAAATCACACAAATCCGAATAAATTTAAATATATTAATTATAAATAGTTATTTAAGTATTAAGGTCAGTAAGTGCATACTACCGGTGGAGGGTGTGTTTGGAGATCGAGACGTAGTCGAGATCTCCAATACGCCCGATACCGGTAGGGCACTTACTGACCGCAATTTTTATTAGGTTTTTTGCACGATCGAGGACATAAGAAAATTACTATTTGATTAATAAATTACAAATGTAATAAATTAATTTTTATCAAGTAGCATATGGTTTGGTTACTACTGTCATTTAATAAGTGAATTAATAATTTCCAATTAGTTTATTAATTAACTGATCAGAAATAGGAGACAGTGATGATTCGGATGTTGAAAGTGCGTGGAACATAGGATGTTCGGCAATTATTCCTGAAAAATCTAAAGAACGCAATTGATTGAATCGATTAAAAAAAAAAAATTGAATTGCGTTTACTTACCGCATCCTTTACCGCATACCGTGCGGTAAGCAAACTTACCGCACGGTATTTTGTAAAAGTAACCTACTATGATTATCATAAAATCAGTAAGCATGTCAAATTACACGATCGTGCAAAAAAAAATATTTTATTCACAATCGTTATTGTAATGTTGTGATTACCAACGATTTAGAGGTCGGGAAGTTGAACATTACATACCTAGGTTCGTAATACTGTCAAATAATAAATATGATTGTTTGACACTTGCAACAGTAGAATTTACACAAGTATTTAATGTATTTCGCTATTTCCACACTTTTAATTACGTTTAAAAATTAATCTATAGTCCAACAGCACAACAAATTAATGAAAACTATCGTAAAAAACAACACAACACTGTATTTTTGTTTTGGACTCGAGTTTTGACAATCAATCAGATTTGCTGATCGAAAAGTGAATTTCCACCACGGTCGAATATATGTTTTTATTTATATATTTTTACATTTTTTTGATAATAAATTTTTCGATTGTGAATAAAATAGTATACATCCTAGGTGGGAATTTCATTACAGCCTCGCGCTTATATCTGACCTCGAGGCTTCGCCTCTCGGTCAAATATCAGCCCACGGCTGTAATGAATATCATTCCCACCTCGGTTGTAATATACTATAACATTTGTAATAATGATATTATTAAAAGATAGGTATATAATAAAATATATAACTGAATAATAAATGGTACATATATAAAAAAACAAAATATTTTTTTTTCTAAAAAGTAAAAAACACTAAAACTATATAACTGTTACTAAAAAACTAAAATTGTTTGATGATTTTTTTAAATGTAAATGGATAAAGTATGGATAAGACTAAATAATTGACTTAAGTATAGTATTTAACAATTCATTAACTAATAAAAATTGTATTTTGAAACTATAAAAAGGTCACTAGTGTGATAATTTTGATGTGACTCAAAAGGTTCTTTATAATCTAAAGTATCTAAATACATTTAGCTGCGTTAGCTCTTTTAATAAGAATAAACACTTTTATTCAACGAGAAATGACTTAACATCCAACGTATGCAAAGTAAGTGTAATAACAATAAAATGTATAAAAGCACGAATGAATTGATACTGTCTCTGCACTTCGCGTCGTCGTCCAGAATGAGCGAGTCCCCTCGAGTTGACTTGACAGAGTCCCACCTGACCTCCCTCACTTTTGCCACTTACTTAAAGATGGCGCACTGGTTAGTTTAGGCAACTACCAATACACAGCTGGAACCGCCACATAAGCCCCCCAGAAGTCTCAAAGAGCGCGCTATTGAAATCGCCGCGGTAGCCGAATATGACGACCAGCGCGCGTATGAAGAGGCTGATTTATAACCGGAGGTGGTGGTGGCGGTAGTCGCGTGAGCCTATCCTGCGACTGCGATTCTAGACCCAAATTTCTTCGTTTTTCGAGATCAAGCGGCGGTGTTTTGCTTAGCGGTATGTTCTGTTCGCCGTTTTCCAAATAAGCTGGCTTGAGTCTATCGACTGAAATTTTCATTGGCTTGTTTCGGACGTCGATTACAAAGAATTTGTCTCTTCGCTCAATAATGAGATATGGACCCTCGTAAGGTGGCACTATCGAGGCTTTCACCGAATCATTCCTAATGAAGACGTGTGTCGATGTGGCTAAATCTCGGTGAACAAACGGACGTTGCAATGCGTGCCATGCCGTTTCGCTTGGATTTAGACTATTCATAGTTTGACGTAGATTTTCGACAATTTCCGTATGGTTTCGTTTGCTTGGTAACGTGACGAGGAAGTCGGCTGGAAGTCTTAGTGTGGCACCATATGTCATTTCTGCTGGTGTTGCACCTATATCTTCCTTTAGAGTGGAGCGCAAGCCTAGTAGTATTAACGGTAAGCGTTGGGTCCAGTTAGCAGAGTTATTGCAATTAATGGCAGCTTTAAGTGTTCGATGAAAGCGCTCGATGATTCCGTTACATTGAGGATGATAGCTTGTCGTCATTGAGTGATTGGTACCAAATGTTTTGCATAACTCGAGAAAAATTTGTGAAGTAAACTGACGACCTTGATCTGAGGTAAGGTTTGTGGGAGCACCAAAACGCGCGATCCAGCCTGAAACAAGTGCTTTCGCGCAACTTTCTGCTGTCATATCCTGCATGGGAATTGCTTCTGGCCAACGTGTGAAACGGTCAATAATTGTAAGCAGGTAGCGATACCCTTCGGACGGAGGAAAAGGACCAACTATGTCGATGTTGATGTCCGCAAAGCGTTCCGTCGATGTAGGATATCGATGCAACTCTGACTTTATATGTCGGTGAACCTTTGTTTTCTGACAGGCAATGCACGTTTTTGAAAATTGTTCACTGTCCTTACGAATGCCGGACCAGACAAAGCGTTCTCTCATGAGTTGTGCAGTTGCTCTTCGACCTGGATGCGATAGGTTGTGAGTGGCTTCGAAAAACTTTTTACGGAGGTTTCGTGTAATAAATGGACGGATCCGATTGTACGAAGTGTCGCAAAAAACTGGATATTTTGCAGGTTGGACCGTAAACGGAGCTAGATTCATTGAGTAATTAGTATTTCCAGCCAAAATTTGCTTAAGCTCGTCGTCATCTCGTTGATCGGCAACCAACTCACGATACAAGTTATTATTCAACAACAGAGCATCAATGCGTGAAAACATATCTGCCGCATGATTATCCTCGCCTTTGATGTAACGAATATCTGTAGTAAATTGACTAACAAACGACAAATAGTTTATTTGCCGAGGTGAAGATCTTTCTGACCGCTGATTAAATGCAGATACAAGCGGTTTATGATCAGTTTGAATGTGAAACACACGACCTTCAAGCAGATCACGAAAATGTTGGACAGCAAGATACATTGCTGTTAATTCTCGATCGTATGTGGAATAGCACTGTTGCGTTTTGGTAAACTTTTTCGAAAAATAGCCCAATGGTTCGACGGAGGTGCCTACAATTTGGTTGAGAACTGCACCAGCGGCCAGATTAGACGCATCTGTTACAAGTGATAGTTCAGCATCGAATTTTGGATGTGAAAGTTCTACGGCATTGCTCAACATTTTGCGACACTTCTCAAAAGCGTTATCTGTGCTTTCCGACCAAACCAATGGGGTTTTGTCATTTTTCTTGTTGCCAGGTGTCATTGAAAGCAGCGGAATTTGTGCTTCAGCTGCTCCTGGTAAAAATTTTCTATAAAAATTCACCGTGGCAATAAAACCTCTCAGCTGTTTTACCGTTTCCGGGCGCTTTATTTGCTGGATTGCTTCTACTCTTGACGGTGAAGGTGATATCCCCTTCTTGGTGATCAGATGCCCAAGGAATTCCAACTTTTCTTTACCGAAGACACATTTGGCGACGTTAATGGATAAGTTATGTGCCGATAATCGCTTGAAAACTTCGTGCAGGTGATGTTTATGCTGAGCCATGTTCTCGGAAGCTATGCAGATATCATCCATATACGCAAATGCAAAGGGAATGCCCCGTAATACTTCATGAATTAAACCCTGAAACGTTTGGGCAGCATTGCGCAACCCAAACGTCATATGGGTAAATTCAAATAAACCGAATGGTGTGGTTATAGCCGTTTTCGGAACGTCAGCGGGATTAATTGGCACCTGATGAAAAGCTTTCTGTAGATCAATTTTAGAGAAAAGTTTCTTACCATGTAAGATGTTTGAAAAATCGTGAAGGTACGGAAGAGGGTAGCGATCAGGCACGGTGGTAGCATTTAACGCGCGATAGTCACCGCATGGTCGCCATGAACCATCGGCTTTCCGAACCATATGCAACGGGCTAGACCAATTACTTTTGGATGGACGACAAATTCCAGCTTTCATTAAAAGGTCAAATTCCTTCCTAGCCGCGGCTAGTTTGTCCAACGGCAGGCGACGAGCACGAGCAGTACATGGACGTCCGCTGGTTTCAATAAAATGTACTGCGTTAGAGTTTGTGGTAACGCCTGGTGGTGCAAGCCGGGTTAAATTTGGATACATCCGGAGTACTTCAGCAAATGGTGAGTTACGGTCAAGCGTTTGAGGCGATGGTTCGTGGCTAGTGATGGCAGAAAGGACCTTCGATTGAATTTTGGTTTGAGCATCCACCAGCCGTGAACGTTTTAAGTCCACTAGCAAGTCATGATGGCGTAAAAAATCGGCGCCGATGATTGCTGATGAGACGTCAGCGACAAGAAACTTCCACAAGAATTGACGACGTAGTCCAAGGTTTAACTCACGAGTTGTTTCACCATATACGTTTATTGGTGTACCGTTTACCGCGTAAAGACGTACAGTTGATGGGCGAATGTTTTTGAGCGCACGAGATAATGGAATACACGAAACTTCCGCACCTGTGTCTATTAGGTATTTAACATTAGTTTTTGATTCATACACGCACAATCTAGATATATTTGCACAATTTCGGTGTGGTGTTACTTCCGAGATCGCTTCGTTCCTTACTAGTCACGGTTGTGAAGAGTTTCCATGAAAATTGCATGGTGGCCGGCAGTTTGTTGCTCTTGTACCAAAAGTTCGATGATACCAGCAAGAGTCGTAACGGTCATCAACGTTTTCGCGACGTTGGGGCATGCTATTACGCGGCATTGCGTTACGTGACTGAGAATGCATTTGGACGGGCTGATTTTGCCTTACGCTTCTATTGTCACCACCTCGATTGGTTCTGAGTACTTGAGTAAGCTCGGAGATAAGGCTGGCAAGCTCTGTTGACTGATGAGGTGCTATAACATATGCC
>OY744568.1:5780594-5860094 GCA_963556235.1 Cryptophagus acutangulus
GCTTACGCCATTCCTATGAGCAGCAGACGTGGCTGCGTGTCTTGTACTATGTGCTGTAAACATATTGGTGTCCAATCCACTCTTAGCTAAGGTCTTCTTTATCCAACGACATACAGATTGAGTCGAGGCTGCATGATGCGGTTTTCTAAATGTAATCAACAATTGGTTACATTCAGCTACTCGCAAACCTCTTGTTCGCTCTAAGTAACATAATAAGGTGTTTGCTGCACAAACTTCCGGCTGATTCTCAAAAAAGGGTAAATAGAGTACTGGTTGTACTCTATTGATACCCGACGTTTTTATCCTGTCAGGAATTTTAATTTCGATCCCATTCGTTCTTACATCCACATCCTCTTGTTTAATCAAACATAAGGTTTGGACTCGATGAGCGGTAACCAATGCAATTAATGTAACTAATTTATACGACAGGTTTTCCATGCTGATCTCTTCATTCGGATATAAAGTCGATAGATGATCCAACACGATTGAGGGATCCCAAGTCGATGAATATTTAGGTTTCGATGGCCTCATATGCTGTACTCCCTTAAAAAATCTTCTTAATCGAGGATCATCTTTTGTACCTGATGTTAATAACCTGATTGCGGATCGGCATGTGTTCAGAGTACCATACGATGCATTTTCATTGAAGCGCTTGGATAGAAATTCCAGTAACAACTCCTCCGAATCATTGAAAACGTTCAAGTTTTTAGTTTTGCAAAACAGCCACCAGCTTTTTATGCACGAATCGTATTGCTTAATTGTTGCCGAGGAGAGAGACGATAACATAATTTTGATTGCAGGATCGGGGGTTCCATTTAACCGGAATCCCTGCCGGATAAGATTCCTACCACCAGGGTAAGTTTCTTCCACAGCGGGTGGTGTTGTCTAAGAGTGTACAATAATTGTTCATTAGGTTTGAAGTAAATGGGTTCACTAATTAACAATTTTTGAAATACTGGAAACCACGGTTGTGCTGGCCAATAAGGCACTACAACAATTCCACTTGACTTGCCCGAAATAATTTTTTGCAAAACTTTTGGTATTAACGCAAAAGGTGGAAATGCATAGAAATAATACATTTTCCAATCTAACGTAAAGGCATCCATTGCCAACGCTTCTGGATCTCTCAGCCAGGACACAAATCGTTTACATTTGGTGTTATGCCTATTTGCGAACAAATCTATTTCGGGTAATCCAAATTTATCAATAATTTTTTGATAAGCATAATCAGCTATTTGCCATTCTGTCTCCGGACGTAATCTTCTTGATTCCAAATCCGCTTCTTTATTATCTTTTGAACTAATATAAGAAGCAAATAGCCAGATTTTTCGCTTCTCGCACCATTGCCAAATGTCTCGTGCTAATAAGTTTAGATTTTTGTATTGTATACCACCCATTCGATTAATATACGCAATCGCGGTTGTATTATCTACACGCAATAGAATTTCGCAATTAAATAAACAATCCGCGTTTTAATTTCGCAATTAAAACAACAAAATAGCTCGCGGTAATTTATATGAGTATTTGATTCATCTTCATTCCAAAATCCATGTGTTCTATCTTTATCACAAACAGCCCCCCATCCTGTAGATGACGCGTCAGAAAATATTACCAATTTGTAATCATGTGATCGAATAGGATTTGATGCTTTTGGAATATTTTCCATCCACCACCTAAATTCTTTTATAGATTCGGATGAGATATTCATTTCTGCATCATAATTATTCCCTACACTTTTTAACATTAAAAATTTTGTTCGTTCTAACTTTTTAGTATATACCCAGCCATAGCATACTGCAGGACATGCTGCTACTAACACCCCTAGTACTTTAGCAAAATCCCTAATCTTACATTTAGATTGGTTCAAATTTGTTCTAATTTGTTCTAATATATTTTGCTTTTGTGATCAGGTAATTCTAAAGACAGTGATTTTGAATTGAAGGTGAATCCTACAAATTGACATTTTTGACTTGGGCTCAAAGAGCTTTTCTCGAAATTAATAATTAAACCGAGACGCTGTAATAACTGCTTGGTTTCGTTAACATTCTGTAAACATTCCCTTTTGGAATTTCCCAATAACAAAAAATCATCTAAGTAGACTACGGATACAAAACCTTTATCGCGCAAATGAGCTACTATAGGTTTCATTAGTTTTGTAAACAGCCATGGGGCTGTGCACAAACCAAACGAAATACATGTATATTCATAAAGATTCCCGTCAAAACTAAATCGCAAATATTTACGGTGTTCTTTCACAACTGGGATTAAATGATATGCTTCTTTCAAGTCGATAGAAGCCATGTAACAATTTTGTGTAATTAGGCGTTCAGCTGTCTTGCGATTTTCCATTTTGAAATGCTCTGGTGTCAAAAATTCATTGAGCTTTTTTAGATTTAAAATTAATCTTGACGAACCGTCAGATTTAGGAACAACAAATATTGTGGAAACAAATTGTCCTGAAATCGGAGAGCATTTCGCAATGGCACCTGTCATTTTTAAGTGGTCGATCAAATGGCTGATAATACATTTTTCCTTTGTCGACCAATTGACTTCTGGAGGAGGATTTAATTGCAAAATTTTTGTTTTAAATGGAATATTGTAACCACAAATCCAGGACAGAATATAACGATCGTCAGTAATTCTTGTCCATTCCGGTACGAAGTACTCTAATCTACCAGCACAACGAGTGGGATTCGATTTCCGAGTACTTACTGCTAACGGCGTCCGCGTCTGTCTTCTTTCGGGTGTCGTTTCGGGCTGTAAGTTCTTTTGTATTGTTTGGACTGGCCCGGTTTGTTGTATTGGTAACTCGGTCCGCCTCGTCGATTGTAAGGCTGACGAGACGGACCCTTCGAGTTTAAATGCTTCTGAGCTGTCGGATTCTTTGGTTTAGGCGTTTTTGATAACGGAGTTTTCAGTTCCATCGCCGACTTCTCTAAAGCTTTAGCTGCCTTCACACGTTCACCAAGATCTTGGCCAAATAGCCAACCATCAACCACAACATTTGATAAAGTGTCGCTTAGACTCTTGTTAAGTGATGAGCTTAATAAAACTCGTCTTGATCCGGACTCATGGTGATGAACATCACTAATTAATCGAGAAGCATCACTAACCAACTCCAACAAGTGTAGATCTGCACCCCCCTCCTCTTTTTCTAGTTGTTTGGACAATACTTGACCCAGAGCAGACAGCGCAGCGCCAAGTTGATTCTGAGATTCCGACAACCGTAAGTCCCGACGAATGGAAACCTCAGTCACAGATGCTTTCACCTCCAAATTCAATTTAGGTGCCGCAGTATATGGACAATTTGCGGGTGGTGGGTACTTCTTTATTAATTCCAATTTCACATCTGCGTTAAGGCCATTTCTTAATAACGATTCGAACCGAATAGCAACATCATTATGAAAAACAATTTCATTATTTTTGTGGCCCAAGTGGTCATTTCCCAGAACATTGAGGATCGCTGGGTCAATCGGTTGATCGTCAGTTACTGCTTCTGTAATTATATACCAGAAATGTGTATCAAGCTTCGGATTGATAAATTGTAGTATACATTTTCACAACTCGTGTGAAAATAGTCAGTCAACTCGTGAAAGACTTACTACACATGCCTGATATAGTGTATGTTTCCACAACTCGTGTGAAAACAGTCATTCAACTCGTGAAAGACTCACTATGCGCTTAAGCAGGACTTATTCCCATTGATTGTGCTGCAACATGCTATAAAACAAATATAACCTCAACATACCATCATCATTTCGATGTGAGCGAGCATCATCATCTTGTTGTAGGCAATCGATTTCGCCTCGTTCTGAATGAGCATCATCGTATTGCTGTGGACGATCGTCTTTGCCATGTGCACGATGATCTTCAACCCGACGGGGAGAATCATCGTCTCGTTGTGGGCGATCAGGATCAAGCACACCAGTACCCACATGTGATGGTGCAATTCTAACAAGCACGTCCTCACCTCTTAGTTGCTGTTGAGATGATGTACTAGCACGAGGCGACCCCTCGGGCGACCCACTTGCACGTGGTGAAAATTGCTCTGTAGCATGTTTTAACCGTTTAATCTTCTGCTTTAATCTTCGGATTTCATTTCTTCTATCTTCTTCTGAAGAAAAACTTTCACTTCGGCTACGTTTATGCGATTTCTTGTGTTTTCCCATATTAGAATCGAAAAGCCGATGCTATCACTTTGGCACAAAGAAAAGTAATGGCGGAACAGGATATAAGTAGCATAGGGGTCGCTAGGAGGAAGTTTGGCTTTGAAATTTGTGCTATCTGGCAGAAAGTAGAGGTACTACAATATTACAATTACAGTTATCATGAAGGACGAGGCGCGTAATATAATTGCTATTAAACAATAGATGCTTTATTCATTGATTTTTATGATTTTTTATACACGCTATTAAAAATAGTGCTTCACAAGCTGTACTATAATCTCAATTTAACCAAGGTACAAATTTCACCCCTATTTTGAATTGTGTCACTTTGTTTTTTTTATTGTAAGTTGTTTTTGGAGTTGTGTCATACTTAATAATACAATATAGTTAAAGTAATTATTTTTATTGAAAGATTTTTAGAAATAAATACATCAAAGTTACCTACAAACGGAATTGTAAAATTCAGAATAATAATTTGGAATGTGGTAAGAATTTAATAAACTCAAGAGATCTGCTTTTTTTCGATCAGGAATGGGTAGACTATTTTTGTAAACTTGTTTTAATGTTACAGACTTCTTAGTAGGCAAAGAACGTCGTGTTTGTTTGGCCACAACTGTTTTATAATCGGTATCTGAATAAGACGTCTTGTACAAAAATTTAAATGGATTTTCTTTTTCAATGCGAATCACTTTTATATCTGCTATTTTATCGTCACTCATTGATTTAGCAAAGATATTGCCATTTTGATCACACAAATCTTTGAGATCAATGAAGTCGTTATACCCCATTTCTGTAACATTGTACGGGCTTCCTTTCTTTTTTGCTGCTCGGATTACGGTCACGTATTGTGAAGGCACATAAATTGGTCCAGATTTTAGAGACTTTTTTATACATTTCTCTATAACGGAATGTGCACTATCTCCTTCATTTTGTGTGTGGCCTTTGATTAGGAACTTATGTGTAATAGCTTTAATTTTTAACTTTAACACGGCATGCATATATAAGTTAATCATAAACCTATTTTTCTGCTGCCCACAGCTGTTGTCTGAGTACAGCACAATTTCTAAATCATCTGAGTCAACTGAACTAGCTGTTTTTTCAAGAAACTTGAAAATGCATGTGCCAATTTCTTTAGCCCCACGCTTTGCCAATCCTTCGTGCCAAAAATAACATTCTACCCGATCTGATTTTAATTCACAAATAGTAAAATTGTATGAATTTAATTTTGATTTATAATAAAAAACTGAAACTTCTCCTCTCGGAACCGGCAAAACTGCTTGTAAGTCATAACACGCAACTATGAAGTTATTATTAGCTTTATTTTTATCACTCTCTTTTTCTCTACGTGATAGAAGTTTTTCCTGTTGGTGTCTATCGTATTTTTCTTGTAAGGAGTCCTTATATTTACCCTCCGTGTTTTCGTAGGCAACGCATAACTCACAACGATCTCTTTTAGGAACGAAGAAAAAAAGATTAAATTCGTAATTAAAAATCCGAGAATACATTACTAAATTGGCATGTGGTCGACCATTGGCAATACACTCAGTTTTGTAATCCCTAAAAAGATCACTTATTGTTTTGCCGCCATCAATATATTCCCGACTTGTTTGTGAACGTAAATAGTGACTTTCTATCCGAGGGTTTGAACCAATGTGCCTTCGAACGCCATCTTTAATATGAGGATCCAACTTTTTATGATGCCCATGCTTGCCTCTAAGATCTTCAGATACAAAACCAGTATCTATTTTGGCGATCACTGTACGAATCGGACGATCGTTAATGTCAAGTGTTGCTTTAAAAAAATGTTTGCACACCCTGATCCGTTGCTCATTAACTTCAAAATAGAATGCGTTGTTATTGTGTCTACCGGTCTGTGTTGTTGTGTATCGATAACGAGGTCTTATCATGTCCATATTTTTGGAAATAAAGTCACGTTGTCTGGAAATGTTCTTTAGCTCCCAATACTTCTTAAAAATTTGCTGTCGAACATTTTCTCCTACTTTTGTTGAGCATTTTAATCGGCATTTTTCACCACAAGGATCACGCAATTTTCTCGCTTCCATCTTCTTACCAGTTTTGGACATTGATGTGTAAGACTCCCCGGATTTTCGCAAAAGCTTTGCCTTCGACTTTAACCATTGTTGTGGCTGAGCAATACGATTTCTTCCTTTCAATCTCACAGGGACTTCGGCGTCTCCTACTAACAATAAATATATAAGAATAATGCACATAAATGAAATAATGAACACAGCACTATAAAATATACAGCATATTTGTGACAACACGTTGCTAGTATATTTTGTGGAAAGGTGCATTGGATTTGAGTATTAAATTCTGCAAAATCGTACCATTGTTTGAAGCAGATGATGATGATACGGAACCAGACACGGCTGCATAAAGAGAATCTTCAAAACTATTATCTGTATCTTCTTCCAATGATTCAGAATCAGATACCCTCTGTTCTGGCTGGTTATGCTCAATTCTTATTGAAGTTGAATTTTGCATAGCTGCAAGCATGATTCAATAAAGATAGGTTGGCTCGAAACCCGAGTCTACGCACGCGGGAATTTAATGCTATTTGAAATTTGTCTCCCACATTACGAACTTAACCGAGCACCTACCGAACATTTACCCGCGAATTCTAAGATGTTTGAATGTAAACACGTGTCGCTGTGTTGGATTGTTTACTTTCTAACCTTTACACTCCATAGTTTGCTGTCAAATCAAGTAAGTGATTTATTTACTTATCTTATAATTATAGCAAAAATGTAATTTTTGATTGTTTTTTTCGTTTAAGTTTTACACGGAGATGGATATTTATACAACGTAAGTAATAATTTATTTAGGATTTTTTTCGGTAATTTGTATAATCAAATTCCGAATACTTATTATTATTTTAGACCGACAAGAGCGGACCCGGGTTCAACATCGGGGGCGGCTGCGGACCAAGGAGAGCGGCTTTCCACCACTCGGCGACGGTATGCTTATTTTTATTTTCCTATTTATCAATAAGTGTATTTATTTTATTAGATTATTTGAGCCGGTGGTGGTAAGTCGTCGGTAAGTGTTTTCCTTAATTATTTTTTTTTTATTAATCTTGGGATTGCAGCTATTCTGCCTCTGGCAGAATCTCTCTGGGGCGGGAGGGAGGACGCTCCCGTGTTCCAGCCGCCGACCCGGGTCGCAGGACCAGCCGGCAGGTGCAGGACCAAAACCAGCGAGCCGGCAGGTCCACACAAGCGTCGCCAAGAAGGCACGAGTCTCGGCGAGCGTCGCCGAGAAGTCACGCGTCTCGGCAAGCGTCGCCGAGAAGTCACGCGTCTCGGCGAGCGTCGCCAAGAAGTCACGCGTCTCGGGGAGCGTCGCCGAGAAGTCACGCGTCTCGGGGAGCGTCGCCGAGAAGTTACGAGTCTCGGCGACGGAGGTAAGGTTTATTTCTTTAAATTATGTCCAAACGTTTTATTTGTTTGGTTTTTTCTAGGTCGCCAGGAGCCAGGTCTCGGCGACGTCGTTCGGGCGAAGCAAGGGAGTCGAGGTGAGTCTTTATATATTTAAATTACAATAAATTTTTTAATAATATTTGGTTTTAATTAGATGGCCAGTCGCCACTTACCGCGATTCCTCGCAAAGAGGGTAAGTTCATTTTCTTTAATTTTATATATTATAAATATACACTGCTCAAAAAAATTAGCGAAACGCGTTTTTAAAAGATTCTCATTTTTTTATTACATGACCAATCAAATATTTTCTTGTGAAAATTTATTTATTAAACAATCCTCTTTAAACAGCAAACAACACGTTTCTTCTAAATTTACTTATTTCTTATCTACATGACTAAATATAAAAACTATCACAAAATCAAAGTGTAGTGAACATTTCCATTATCAAGAAAGATCACTTGCGCTAACAATTTCGAATCTCAATAACGCGTATGGCTTCCATTAACATCGATTACGGCTTGACAACGGCGAGGCATGTTTCGAATGAGATTTCTAAGATTTTCCTGACCTACATTATTCCATTCTTCCACAAGAGCCTCCGACAGTTGTTGAAGTGTAATAGGCGCAACAGGGCGCTTTCTAATGCATCTGTCCAGCATGTCCCATGCGTGTTCGATCGGGTTAAGATCGGGGCTCATGGACGGCCACTCCATGACTGAAATTCCTTGATCCCGGAGGAAATTTTTCGTAAATTGCGCCGTGTGAACTCTGCAATTGTCTTGTTGTAGAAGAAATTCATCACCAAAATTGTTGGCAAATGGTAACACATGCTCCTGCAGGATTGAATCTACGTATATCTGCGCATTTAAGCGTTGAGGAACGACTACCAAGTCGGTGCGGCCATCTATACTTATGCCACCCCAAACCATTACAGATCCGCCTCCGAATCTGTCAATTTCGTGAACAGTGGTGTCAACGTATCGTTCACCAGGACGTCTGTATACTCGAACACGACCATCGCAACGAGTTAAGTGAACCGCGACTCATCAGTGAATAACACTGATCTCCAGTGCCGAAGTTGCCACTGAACATGTTCACGGGCAAAGGCTAGACGAGCAATTTTATGATCTATAGTTAACCGAGGAACTCGTACAGGTCTACGTGCTCTCAAACCAGCTTCCTTTAGTCGATTTCTTACTAATTGGTCAGAAATCTGTACTCCTGTGGCATTTCTAAGATAATTTTGTAGCTCCCTAGCAGTTGCAGTACGTTGGCGAAGGGAAGTTAAAACGATATACCTGTCATCTTGATGGGTTGTTTTTCGTTTTTGGCCTTGTCCAACCCTTCTGGTGTAGCTACCTGTTTCTTGGTACCGATTCCAAAGTCTGCAGATAACGGATGGACTAGTCTGGAGTTGATTTGCTACGTAGCGCATAGAACGTCCATCTTCAACTAAAGCAATAGCCCGCGCAACCGAGTGAACGCATTTCATACACAGGGATATCAATCAATCAAAAACTGACGTTTGTTCTTTCAATAGACTACTTGCGGTATCTTTCTAATTTGCTAAATGATCTAGAAACACTTTAATTTTGTAACATTACGTACATTTCGTCTTGTACATAAGAAACAAGTAGATTTAGAAGAAACGTTTTGTATGCTGTTTGAAGAGGAATGTTTAATAAATAAATTCTCACAAGAAAATATTTGATAAGTCATTTAATAAAAAAAATGAGAATCTTTTAAAAACGCGTTCCGCTAATTTTTTTGAATAAATAAATAAACTGTTTTTCTAAAACAATTGAAATCGCCCCTAGGAACAAAAAATCAAACAGCTTTATTCGTGATGTGAATATAATATGGTGTGCTATCGCGCAGGTTGCTATATTATTTCGTGACGTCACGTTGGTTCTATTGAAAGTGTAATATTAAATTGTCTATAGCAACGAAAATTAGATTAATTAACAAATATATTAAAGAGAAAAACAAACCCCTTTAATTCTGTAGTTAAATATAAGATCACTTACTAACAAAAACGGCCACACCAAAATACTTAATAATATTTTACTATGTATTTATTCCAATATTTGATCGAAATAAACATCAAATAAAACCGCCAAACGTAACTTGATTTTCATACTATAATTATCTAGTCCCAACGTGACGTCATGTGCGAAAATGAACGAAATTTGGATAGCTCGGTAGCGCACCATATTATTTTCACATCACGGCTTTATTCACATAATTCAAATCGAACAGAAGTGTTTGCTAACTCAAATTTAATGGAAATGTTGCTTATATGTTTCTGTTTAGTTAAATATTCTTACTAATTGTACAATTAATATTGTTAATAAATAAAACATTGCGGTTTTATAACTTTTTGCCACGTTTTTAGCAATTTTTAAAAGAATGAAAAAAAGTAAAAAGAGTGAAAAAAAAAGTAGAAAAAGAGTGAAAAAAAGTCTTTTTTTCACGCATTTTTTAAAACAATAAAAAAAAGAAGGCTGTTTCAACATCAAAAATGGCAACTAAAAAGATGTCATTTTAATCGCAAATTGCAAAAAATATTTTATTTCATTTATATACATCAGGAGGCGCCGTAACCATAAGGCCGGGCGGCGCAACCGGCAAGGAGGAAGAATTATAAATATACAAAAAAAAACAATAGTAATAAATTTTAAATAAAAATACTTTGAAATTTAAATAAAAATTGTTTTATTTTTAGTTAAATTACCTATGTACATAAATAAAAGTAATTTTATTATTAGTTAAGTTGTTAAGGGAATATATTCCCTTAACACCTTAACATATATTCCCTTCGAAAGTTATTACTAAAGTAAAAAGATAGTTTTTTACTGTCTCTTGGCTGCCTTCCCACAATCTACTTAACTAATAATAATTATTTTATTAACATGATTACTATTACATATAATTTTTTTTTTTTTAGGGGGTTTAGGAATCTGCATCCAGACACCCAGCGCATAGATGTTTCGGCGCGCTGGGTAGTGTCGGGTTGGGAGTCAAATTCCCGACCGACTAAACGCTTTCCCCCAGCTCTCCTCCTTTAGAGTCCATTTTAGCCTTTAGTCCATTAGTCCTTTGGAATCCATCCATTCATATTAGCTCCTTCAACAATTGTATTGATTTTTTCGCATTGTAAGAAGCTTCATCTATGTTAGCTCCTTCAACAATTGGATTGATTTTTTCGCATTGTAAGAAGCTTCATCTATGTTAGCTCTTTCAACAATTGGATTGATTTTTTCGCATTGGGAGGCAGCATTTCGCAGCTAATCAAGAAACCTTTATATTATACAGGGTGATTCACGAAGGGGTACCCATTAGACGTATCTGGTAAGCGAATGGAAATTAAATTTTGAAAATTTGGTTACAATAGTTTTCGCATATAATCTATCGTTTTAAAGTATTTTGGAATGTATATCATTTCCGGTTATACCGGAAGTTGACACTAACTTTGTTATTTTAAATAGAACACCCTGTATATTATTATCAATTTGGGTTCTATTATGAATTTTAAGGCTAGTTCGTTCATATAACCATACCTCTATTCTTAACCATTTCTGAGATATTTAATGATTTTCCATAATTTTGACATTTTTAAAGGGTTTCTGAAAATTAATTATCTCTGAAAGTAGTGCATGTTTAACAGTAATTTTTTGTCAGCTTATTGCTGATATGATATTCTATCAAGTGAGGAAAAAACATTTAGAAAAAAATATTGGTAGGTTTTTAAAAAATGTGCCAGAAACTTGACAATACAAAAATCAAAAAATCTCCCTTATTTCAAATGCAACCCCTTATTTTTTATAATTTTGTTTAATTTTACATACAAAAATACACAAAAAATATTAAGGTCTTATGTACCTAAAGTGATTATTTCATGAGAAAATTTAAAAAAATGCTAGAAATACAAAAACTGCAACGCACAATACAAATTGAACAAAAAACAAACTATTTTATAAATGTTCAAAGTGATTTCCGTTTTAGTAAACGTTCAAAATGATTTCCGTTCACTTCTAAATATTTTAAAATTCTCTTTTCCACTGAGAGAACTGTTCGATTAATCTCATCAGGGGTAATTTCTTCAAATGCTCTAACTATTTTCGCTCGCAGTTCTTCAATAGTTTGAACAGGTGTTCCATACACTTTCTGTTTCAAAGTCCCCCAAAGAAAAAAATCTAGCGGAGTAAGATCTGGAGACCTAGGAGGCCATGCCCATGGTCCCAAACGTCGTATCCACCGATCTTCAAATAATCTTGTCAGAACGTCAGAAACATTTCGTGTGCAGTGAGCTGGAGCTCCGTCTAATTGATACCAGCAACTTAGATATTCAGCTAATGGCAATTCATCCAAGAAATTTACCAGAGTATTATTTAAAATATCTACATATCTGGCACTAGTTAAGTTTCCCTCATAAATTACATACGAAAGTCTATTTTTTTTTAGCAAACAAAACACATTTAAGCTAAATTTTTGTTGAAATCCTTGTTCTTTTACCATATGAGGATTATCAGTGGCCCAGTAGTGTTCATTATGCCTATTAAATAAGCCTTCTCGATCGAATTTAGCTTTGTCCGTCCAAATAATTTTAGTCAAAAATTGCGGGTCTTCTTGAATATTTACTAATAACGTCTCGCAAAAATGTATTCTGTTTATCGGATCAGTAGCTAATAAAGCCTGCACTTTAGTAGATTTAAAATCGTGCATTTTATGTTTCTTTAAAATTCTTTGAACTGACGAATAACTCAACCCAATTGCATCAACAGCACTCCTTATAGATGCGTAAGGATATGCAGAAAAATATGCCAAAACGTTTCTAACGTTAACTTCCGAATCCGTAACAATTTTAACACGTTCTATTCTTGGTATAACAGAACCAAAATTGACAAATCGATTGTACAACTTTCGAAATTTGAGCCGTGTCATTCTTGACAAATTGGGATACTTTTCATTGAATCGTCTGCAGGTTCTTTGAATGATTCTCTGACATTCTCCATGAATAAAGAATAAATCCAGAACAACTTCATTAGAGTAAGACATTTTTTGGAATATTAACCCCAAATTAAGTTCAAATAATCAAATCATCTGTCAACAGAAGTAACAACAGCAGCGCCAACGCTCAACAAATAAAATTAAGTGTATTGTGAGTTGCGTCATTTTAATTTAGCTTTGCTGTTAATTAAATTTACGAGTTAAATTATTAATTCAGTTACTGGATTACGTTATTTTAATGCACCAGATACATTATGTTGTATTTTAATAATGACAATGAAAAATAATTATTACAATCTTTTCAACTCAGTTTTGAACAATTATAAGTGTAATTTAACCCTTTTTTTAAATTTTCTTATGAAATAATCACTTTAGGTACATAAAACCTTAATAATTTTTTGTGTATTTTTGTATGTAGAATTAAACAAAATTATAAAAATTAAGGGGTTGCATTTGAAATAAGGGAGATTTTTTGATTTTTGTATTGTCAAGTTTCTGGCACATTTTTTAAAAACCTACCAATATTTTTTTCTAAATGTTTTTTCCTCACTTGATAGGATATCATATCAGCAATAATCTGACAAAAAATTACTGTTAAACATGCACTACTTTCAGAGATAATTAATTTTCAGAAACCCTTTAAAAATGTCAAAATTATGGAAAATCATTAAATATCTCAGAAATGGTTAAGAATAGAGGTATGGTTGTATGAACGAACTAGCCTTAAAATTCATAATAGAACCCAAATTGATAATAATATACAGGGTGTTCTATTTAAAATAACAAAGTTAGTGTCAACTTCCGGTATAACCGGAAATGATATACATTCCAAAATACTTTAAAACGATAGATTATATGCGAAAACTATTGTAACCAAATTTTCAAAATTTAATTTCCATTCGTTTACCAGATACGTCTAATGGGTACCCCTTCGTGAATCACCCTGTATAGAAGTAATTACTTTTTTGAAAAGGAACAGTTTAGATGAAATTGTCGATGAAGATTCTCTGCTCGATTTCTTTTTGCCTTTGGCGACTGGTAATAACATTTGCAATAATGCTAAAACACATCTACTAAAAACAATTTTAATGAAATCATAAGTCCAATTATCAATAATACAAAATATTACATTCTGACTCTTGACTATCCTCATGCTCGATTAATTCTTTCTTTGGTTTGAGTGTAGTATTTTTATATATGGTAAAAATCTTATTATTCCTATAAAGCAAAGTAAAATCTTGTTCAATCTAAAAATAAATTTAATACATTAAAATTTCAGAAAATCAACAATTCTATGAAAAACAGATTGAAACCCACCAATTCTGGCATATCAACAAATTTAGGAAACTCCTCCAACATAGTAATAGCATTTCGTGGCCCCAAAATAGGTTTGTTTAATATCAACTTTTACAATATTTTCAGGAACGGTCAATGAACAAAAAATGAATAATTAATGAAATTTTGTATTTTGCAGTATTATAAAATTAGCTTTGGGACATAAATGCATCCGTTGGGAGTATGTTAGTTAATGTTATTTTAACATTACAATTCATTTTGAACAAGATATTTTGATTTGGATGTTGAACAAAAGTAGTATTGATACTTTTATTTTGATTTGTGATGTTATTGAACAAAATGGAAGGATGTAGAACAATCCAATTCTAACATTAAAGACGAAATAAATTAAATATTTATTCCTTTAAATAACATTTAAATATTATGAAACATAAAAGCGAAATAAAAAAATTGTAATATACATAAACAATAAATGAACAATAAAAATGTTTGATTTAAATTAATTCTTAATTTTTAAATTTTTTATAATCGTTTTATAGAAATCTTTATCTGATCCTTCTTCCATATATTTCAGCATGTAATTAAGGTCCTTATGTTTTCTTGCTGAAATGGTTCTTTCTTCTTTTAAGGTAGGTATTACTTTCATCAATAAATTTTCATCTTTTGATTTGTCTTTTCTTCGTTTTGTGGAGCGAGGCGTTCTTTGCCTGCATATTATTACTTCAGTAAAATTTTCTGAAAATTTATTTTTGAAGCTTATGTTAAATGATTTATTGTACATTAAGTGTTGGATTTTAGTGTATGGAATTTCAATAAAATTAAATTGCAAACTTATTAATTTATAATTCAAGAAATTCTCACGTCGCATTTGCAGCACTTTAAACTTATTTTTTGAACGAATGTTTAAGATTAATCTTACAAGACCCAGAGGACTAAAAATATCAATATTTTTTATATTTCTTTCAATTACTGAATGAGCAGCATCAACTTCTTGCAGATTACCATGGCCAGGCTCAGAGAAGTTTTGCTCTATATGTACAATATTGCTTGACGTTTTTCGCATAAAATCTATTAAAGCCAAACTCATAATACTGTTTTTATTTTGTGGGACACAACTGTCGGACCACAAAATAATTTTCTTTAAATATGGTAAATCTTCAACCAATGCTTCCAAAATTTTTACTAGTGCACTTGCAATTGCATTCGAATCCCGTCCTGCCATAAATTCATGCCATATGCTATTATAAATTGTTTTATTCACATTGCAATGCGCTGTTAAATTAAAAACGCATAATTTTGACTTATAGAAAAAGTTTGAAACCTCAGATTTCGGCAATGAAATAGCTATTTATGCAACCAGTTAGGAAATGCATTTTTTTGTGTAACGAGCGGATTTCTGCGGGACGAGCGCAGCGAGTTCTGCAAAATAACGCGAGTTACACAAAATAGCATTTCCTAACATGTTGCATACAAGATTTTTTCTAATTTTTACAAGAACCTTCTCAAAAAAGAGTTTTTTAAACTTATGATATTAATAATTTAGTGAATTTTATCAAAACAAGTAGGCTTTATTCGGAACTTTTCATCACCAGTTGTGAAATATTTTTCATTACATCACCAGTTGCGTAAAATGTGCCGTTTGCCAACTACAATCGATTTTGAAAAGTCACATTTTACATGCCAAAATTAGAAAAAAACATTTTCTAAATCAAATGTTAATATTGCCACATTATTGTCATTTATTTCTTTGTCTAAATTCTTTTCTAATCGACCTTCATCTTTCCTCTGCAAGTGCTCATTATTCAAAATCTTTTCGTCTTTGGAAGGGTTAAGTAAAGCTTTGTATGCCTCGCATTTATCGCAAAGATCTTTCTTTGGGCGAAAAAAGATAAGTTAAATTCGCAATTAAATACTTTACTGTATATAGCATGACTAACTGGATTACTGGATTTGGCTCTATATAAATCATACATTTTTGTCAAATTTAAAGTGGCTTCTAAGTATTCTCTTTGTGAATTAGCACGACAATAATGAGAATCCACAGTTGGAAAAGATTTTATGTGATTTTGCACTTCTTCCATAATTTCAGGAGGAGTAAAACGTTTTCTATTTTTTCCTTTCAACGGAGATCGAGGCACGTTTGTTACAGAATTTTGTATTTTTTTGAAAAAATAGTAAACACGTTGTTGACTTATATTTAAAGTGTTGCAGAAAAACTCTTTGCAAACTCGATGTTTTTCAAAATTAAATTCAAAGTAATACTGAAATACATTTTGCTTTCTGCTTTTTTCTTTTTGAGTGCGCTTACGAACAGGTTCAACTTTATTCACATATTTGCTGAAGAAATGCGATTTTTTATTATCAGATAATTTCCAAAATTGGCTGTGGATTGTTTTTCGGTTTTCTTCACTAAATTTTTCAGTACATTTAAAATAGCACTTTTGTCTACAACTTCCCTTTTGCTCATAATTTTTCCTTTAATATTAATGTATTCATTTCCATGTTCTCTTTGTTACTTTCTAACATTGCATTTCCAATTCTGTACATTGCGTTTTCTTTTTCTGGTAGGTTTTTTGTTTTCATCTACTTCTATTTGATTAGAGATTGCATTACCTGCAAAAAATTAATGTTAAGAGGTATTGAAATTTTTTCCATGCATTTTACACACTTTCAAGGGCAACTGATTTTTCTTGCAAATATTCTTGTGAATTTTGTTGCTCTTTTTCACTTTCAATAATTCCAGAAATGTTTTCATTTGATGTAAAATGTATGTCAGTTCTATTATTAATTTTCCTGTCCTGTTCTAGTGGATGAATTATCACGTCGTCCGCATAAATTATAGTATAAGGGTTTTCTAAAACAATTACTATGTTGTAAAATCTTTCGATCTGCTTTTTCTTATATTTTTACCTTCAGCGATCGAAAGTACATTTTTTGAAACTCTAATTGGTTTTAAAGATTTATCAAGTTTAGCTTGTATATTCTTGGATGTACTAACAAGTGATTTATCTACTCTGCTTAGTGATAAGTAATTAGCAGAATGAGATTCATATTCTTCATCATCAACGTCTATCCCTTCAACGATTCTAAAATTGTAAAATACTCTTAGTATATTACTACATGAGTCTCAAAAATTGTGTTTACTTCCTTAAATCATGATCCTCAATAGATGGTTCTGGCGAACTAAAGTAAGTCGAATTTTCTTCAATCTCACTCATTTTTAATTAACTAAATATTCCTACTGACATTAAGTTCAAAATATATAATTAAATATGTTTTTTGTGTTTAAATTAAACAATAATTCAGATTATCACATAAGAGGTTGTTCTACGATGAACAATCTTAAAACAATTTTCAACATTAGTCCATTTTCCAACATTAATTACACTATTTATACACTCGTAGTACGATGAATAATCACATGATATAAATCCGGCTCAGTGATAGGTATAATTGGATATTGGACAAAACAAACTTATTCAATGTTTTAAATTTCTGTTGGAGTGTTCAAAATCCGGATAATGAACACTCCAATTTAGAATTTCAATATTTATTTCAATATTTCAATATTTATTCCTGGATATTGTACAAAAAGTATACGGAATGTTTAATTCTTTCCTGTTATTATCAGTGATTTTTTTGCTTTGATTGAACAAGCCAATTTTAACTTAATTTTTAGTGTATAATACTCAATATCCCCAAAAAGTGGATATTGAACAAACCTATTTTAAGGCGACGATTTGTTAGCGACATAGTTGTTCGATAATCAAACGTCGACCTCATTTTTTTGATTATGATATCTTTGTCGGATTTTGGACATGCATTTTTCAACCACTTTATATCTGCTTTAATTTTATCAAGATTGTCCAAATCTACACAAAAGCGTTTGCTAGATGAAGACGTTTCCTGAAGAGGTCTTTTGGCAGTTTTTTTTTATTTTCTTTACCATCATCATTCATTTTTCTTTTTTCATTTCGAATTCTATATTCAAGAAACCCGCAATACTTTTCAGAATTATAAAATGCTTCCTATAAAATATTCCATTATGTACTTCAATACAATTCTACTATTGCCCATGATACTAGAAACCAGGTATGTTCTTAACGCCGACGCATTCTCGTCCAGTTTGCGCATTCATCTACTTTCCGCCATCTTTAAAAATTGCCGCCTTGAATTTAAAAGTAAGGTCTCAATCAAGCAGCCGATTTAAATTAATTACATGCAGAAACAATACATTGAAAGCGTAAATATTTCAATACTTACATTATTAAAATTAAAATGAATTATGTTGTCTAACGAGTTGTGTTTTTTAAAGCAACAAGTAAACGGATTTTCTAATATCCAATTGATTGCATAACTAGCTATTTTGAGTAAAACAATAGCAAAAGTGAAATCAAAAAGTATAACATAACATGAGAATGAAAAAACAATTAAGTTTTATTAAAACTCCAAAAACAACATAATAGTTATTTATACAACAAGTAGCAAAATGTAAGTTATTTTTTCACGAGTCGTAAATTTGGACAATACGACGAGTGAAAAAATAACTAATTTTGCTCGTATTGTATACACTATTTTTTGCAATTTTTAATTAAAATAATAAATATTAAATATTAGTTAATAATCAGATGACAATCGGTTGCCTGATTCAAGCTTAATTTGTTATTAATTGAAGCAAGCATTGATAAAACAGTTGAAATCGCCCCTAGGAACGAAAAATTAAACAGTTTTCTTCACATAATTCAAATTGAATAGAAGTGTTTGCTAACTCAAATTTGATGGAAGTGTTGCTTATATGTTCCAGTTTAGTTAAATAATCTTACTAATTGTGTAATTAATTTTATTAATAAATAAAACAATGCTGTTTTATAACATTGTGCCACGTTTTCAGCAATTTTTAAAATAATGAAAAAAAGTAAAAATAATGAAAAAAAGTAGAAAAAGAGTGAAAAATATTTATTTTTGCAATTTTCCATCAAAATGACAACTTTTCAGTTGTTGTTTCCAATGTTGAAACGGCCTACTTTTTTACTGGTCTTAAAAATCAATGAAAAATAGTATATTCTGCAACGAGTGCGGAATGAGAATGTTCAGCTCGAGTGAAAATTTGTCACACGAGCCGAAGGCGAGTTTGACGGTTTTCACGAGGGCTGAATATTCATTCCGACGAGTTTCAGACTATACTTTTTCTAATACTATCGTCAATTAAAATATGTCAGTTTGAGTCGCTGTCTAGTACCTATCGCTTTTAGGCTATTAGTTCACAGATGTCGCTGCTATAATATATGTATTAATAAACAAAATTAGTTATAAAATGTCATAAAGAATGTTCTAAATATGAATGATTTAGTTAATTGACTTATAATATTACTAATATCAACAATTAATAAGTTAAATGAATAATGCATTAATCAAAATACAATAGCTTAATGTTGCGTCAACTTCCATAAGATGGCGCCACATGTGGTCATTCTATCACTTGTGTAAGAATGAATATTCTCGCACTTGTTGCAGAATGAGTACATTCTCAAATTAAAATTAGTTCAAGAATGTTATTATTCTAAAATAGTATTAGAAAAAAGTCTTTTTCTAATACTATTTTAGAATAATAACATTCTTGAACTAATTTTAATTTGAGAATGTACTCATTCTGCAACAAGTGCGAGAATATTCATTCTTACACAAGTGATAGAATGACCACATGTGGCGCCATCTCATGGAAGTTGACGCAACATTAAGCTATTGTATTTTGATTAATGAATTATTCATTTAACTTATTAATTGTTGATATTAGTAATATTATAAGTCAATTAACTAAATCATTCATATTTAGAACATTCTTTATGACATTTTATAACTAATTTTATTTATTAATACATATATTATAGCAGCGACATCTGTGAACTAATTGCCTAAAAGCGATAGGTACTAGACAGCGACTCAAACTGACATATTTTAATTGACGATAGTATTAGAAAAAGTATAGTCTGAAACTCGTCGGAATGAATATTCAGCCCTCGTGAAAACCGTCAAACTCGCCTTCGGCTCGTGTGACAAATTTTCACTCGGGCTGAATATTCTCATTCCGCACTCGTTGCAGAATATACTATTTTGCAATTGTCCATCAAAATGACAACTTTTCAGTTGTTGTTTCCAATGTTGAAACGGCCTACTTTTTTTACTGGTCTTAAAAATCAATGAAAAAAAGTCTTTTTTTCACTCAAATTTCTACATTTTTTCACTGATTTTTATATTTTTTCATTGAATTTCACAAAAATCAAGTGAACAAACAAACGCCCTGTTCATTTTTAGGTATCTAGCGAGGTATCTAGGGGTGATTGCAATTGTTTTTCCATTGCTCACTTTGACTACTAACAAATTAAGCATAAATCAAGCAACCTTAAATTTTCTGAATGAATCAAATTATCATTTAAAAAGTTAATAGCAAGAAAATTGCAAAAAGTAGTGTATACAACATGTGCAAAATTAGTTTTTTTTTCATTCGTCGTATTGTCCAACTCGGCTGGCGCCTCGTTGGACAAACTTACTTCTCATGAAAAAAAAACCTACATTTTGCTACTTGTTGTATAAACTACTATTTTTCACTCAAATGTCTACATTTTTTCACTGATTTTTATATTTTTTCATTGAATTTCACAAAAATCAAGTGAACAAACAAACGCCCTGTTCGTTTTTAGGTATCTAGCGAGGTATCTAGGGGTGATTGCAACTGTTTTTCCATTGCTCACTTTGACTACTAACAAATTAAGCATAAATCAAGCAACCTTAAATTATCTGAATGATTCAAATTATCATTTAAAAAGTTAATAGCAAGAAAATTGCTAAATAGTTATTTATACAACAAGTAGCAAAATGTAAGTTATTTTTTCCCGAGTCGTAAATTTGTCCAACGAGGCGTCAGCCGAGTTGGACAATACGAGAAGTGAAAAAATAACTAATTTTGCTCGTGTTGTATACACTATTTTTTGCAATTTTTAATTAAAATAAAAAATATTAAATATTAGTTAATAATCAGATGACAATCGGTTGCTTGATTCAAGCTTAATTTGTTATTAATTAGAGCAAGCATTGATAAAACAATTGAAATCGCCCCTAGGAACGAAAAATCAAACAGCTTCCTTCACATAATTCAAATCGAACAGAAGTGTTTGCTAACTTAAATTTAATGGAAATGTTGCTTATATGATTCTGTTTAGTTAAATATTCTTACTAATTGTACAATTAATATTGTTAATAAATAAACATTGCGGTTTTATAACTTTTTGCCACGTTTTTAGCAATTTTTAAAATAATGAAAAAGAGTAAAAAGAGTGAAAAAAAGTAGAAAAAGAGTGAAAAAAAGTCTTTTTTTCACGCTTTTTTTAGAACAATAAAAAAAAGAAGGCTGTTTCAACATCAAAAATGGCAACTAAAAAGATGTCATTTTAATCGCAAATTGCAAAAAGTGGTGTATACAACATGTGCAAAATTAGTTTTTTTTTCATTCGTCGTATTGTCCAACTCGGCTGGCGCCTCGTTGGACAAACTTACTTCTCATGAAAAAAAAACCTACATTTTGCTACTTGTTGTATAATAGTATATTATACACCAAGGGTGTGAAGTAGATTTTCTAGCGCGAGCACAGGGTCATATCCCGAGATGCGCAGCATCGAGGAATATGATAGTGCGAGCGCTAGAAAATTTTTCACAACCGTGGTGTATATACTATTTTTTGCACTACTAGCACGTCTAGTCCGCAGCGCCATTGACAGTTGACAGAAGAGTAAATTCAATTGTCGTAATAGATTGTTTGATTTTGTTTAAATTGAAATTTAAATTGAATTTCTATTAAACCGCTATTAAAACTGTTCGAATACCACAATTATTTATCATTAATATAATTTTGCAACTTCCAGAACCAAAAAAGTGCGCACTAAATGTACCATTGGAAAACGCCCAGTGAAATTGTAATTGATAGTTACATAAGTTTTAAAAATTAATTTTACTAATTTACACAACAATTTCATTGCTTAAATAGTATCAGATAAATTACCTACAACGTAGTGATTCTTTCTGTATAACTTTCTTTTTAAATTCTGCTACGGTATTATCAGAAATTCGAATTATGTGTTTATTTACCCCGGGGTTGTGAAATGAAATTTCACAACCTATCACCGGCATAGGTAGTGAAATTAAACTTCTCAGTCTGTTAATCAATATCATAAAGTCGTGTTCTATAGCTAGTAGTGTAAAAACTACTATTATACAACAAGTAGCAAAATGTAAGTTATTTTTTCAATACGACAAGTGAAAAAATAACTAATTTTGCTCGTGTTGTATACACTATTTTTTGCAATTTTTAATTAAAATAAAAAAATATTAAAGATTAGTTAATAATCAGATGACAATCGGTTGCTTGATTCAAGCTTAATTTGTTATTAATTAGAGCAAACATTGATAAAACAATTGAAATCGCCCCTAGGAACGAAAAATCAAACAGCTTCCTTCACATAATTCAAATCGAATAGAAGTGTTTGCTAACTCAAATTTAATGGAAATGTGGCTTATATGTTCTTATTCAGTTAAATAATCTTACTAATTGTACAATTAATATTGTTAATAAATAAAACATTGCGGTTTTATAACTTTTTGCCACGCTTTTAGCAATTTTTAAAATAATGAAAAAAAGTAAAAAGAATGAAAAAAAGTAGAAAAAGAGTGAAAAAAAGTGTTTTTTTCACGCTTTTTTTAGAACAATAAAAAAAAGAAGGCTGTTTCAATATCAAAAATGGCAACTAAAAAGATGTCATTTTAATCGCAAATTGCAAAATAGCTTATAAAAGTTATTGGCTCATTTCTGCCAAAAAATAGGTTTTATCTAATTAAACTAATACCATTTTTTATAGGTTTTGCACCATATAAGTTATATACCAAATTAAAATTAATTAAAATGTATGTCACTGTAATAGATTTAAAATATTTGCAATTGCACTTTAATATGCTAGTGAATGTTTTTAAGTTGTAATTTAAATAATTAATGTCATTGGGAATAGATTGGTAGATACTATGTCAAACGTCAAATGCATGAGTGATTAAATATTTTTTAATCACTGAGTGATTAAAAGTAGTACTTTACTCACTCATTTTGGTGACCAAAAGTAGTCAATATTCAACGAAAGTGGATAAAAGTCTTTTTTTCACGCTTTTTTTAGAACAATAAAAAAAGAAGGCCGTTTCAACATTAAAAATGGCAACTAAAAAGATGTCATTTTGATCGAAAATTGCAAAAAAACAATTTATTTTTTAATTATAAGATCAAAAAATGTATTTTATAACATTTTTCTAAATTGCATTAACAACAGTAATAAAAAGAATCTAATAACTTTTACTATAACTTATTATTATACAGTGTAATTCAGAATTTACGAATGAGCCGTTATAACCGTTATAACTGCCGGTTTTTTTGACAAAACCAATTTCAAAACCAAACCAATCGCTTATAACTCAAAAATTATAGAATAATGTGCAGAAACTGCAATTAACGGCTCCTTTGTGAATTCTAAATTATTCTGAATAAAATTTATTTTTAAATAAAAAACAATTATGTATTTAGCAATGAACAATAAATATTTTCAAAAGTTTGAAATATTATGACTGAACTGTTTTTACCACTAATTATCTACAAGTACGACTTTTTTTTTGGCTTACAATTGATAATTTCTTAGCCGCCTTACGCGCATACGTCTCTAGTTTCAATTTTTGATTTAATCGTCTTACTCGAAAATAAGTTAAACATCGAGCCATACATAATAATACTTCTTCCGGTGCACTTGTAATTTCGACTGCCGCCAAGGTACTATCCTTTAATCTTGTAAATACTTGGGGATTTCTATCTAAATCATTTGAGTGCATTTTAATAAATTCGGCTTTCATGATTTCCGCAACCTGAACGAGCTCTGTCGAAGGCTGTGTGAGATTTCCTCTCGACAAAAAAGCATTCCAATCGTCACTGAAGCCTTCTTGAAGCCCGTTAATGGGAAGTGGTACCATTTGGATGCCCCTTAGCCACGGATATTTGTTTGAAAATTGGTGGGCAATATAGCCACAAACAAATTTCAATGCTTGATCTTCTAAAAACTGCGTGTCTTCAATAAGTTTGAATTCATTAAGCAATTTTTCTTCCCCTAAACTGGGGACGTAACATTCCAGTTTGAGTTGTGCATAATCCTAAATACAATTTGAATTTGATGTAACATTTTAATTGTCAGGTATAAAACTATATGAAATTGTTCAGAGGATGAATCGCCGGGAATGAAAGAAAAGCCAACACTTTTGAATAGTTAGTATAATGTCACAGTAGCCGGTAATTAACAACAATATATTATGAAATACAAAGAACGTAATGAGAATGTGTATGCAACAGTTACGAGAATGCGAATGGCGCAGTAGCGGTGGCGTGACTATGACGTAGAAGTTAAGGCGCGCGTCCACTAATAAATGAAGTAGCGTTCACGCTGAGCGTTTAATATCGCAATACCCAACACTTCCCCTCGATGTTAAATGCGAGTATTATTTTATATTCTCCTTAACGAGATTTCCAATAGACTTCATCCCCATGCCTTCCACACATCTTCGATGGTTGGGACCAGGGAGTCCCTTCGTGAGAACGTCCGCAATCATGTTTTGGGTGGATTCGTGTTCCAACTTAATACATCCATCCTTCAAAACGTCACGAATGTAATGATACCTGATATCGATATGTTTAGTTCGCCCGTGATAAACAGGATTTTCGGCAAGCTTCAGGGCGCCAAGGTTGTCGTTAAACAGTTTCACCTCGTTCATTTTATCAAATCCCAATTCGGCTAAGAATCTCATCAGGTAAGTGGCTTCTTTCGCTGCGTCTGTCAAACTCATGTACTCGGCCTCGGTGGAAGACAGCGCCACAGTACACTGCTTCTTAGATTCCCAAGATATAGCTCCACCACCCAATATAAACGTGTATCCGGTGTACGATCGTCTATCGGCAACGTCGTTTCCCCAATCGGCGTCCACATGACCAGTTAAAGGGAGTACGGAGTGATTGTACTCTATTCCCATATTCGCCGTCCCCTTCAAGTATCGAAGTACCCTCTTCGCAGCCCGCCAGTGCAATTCGTTATGGCAGTTGTTGAATTGACTTAATAAATTCACGGCATGACATATGTCAGGCCTGGTACCGACAGCAAGATACATTAGTGCACCGATCAGCTCGCGGAATGGTTCGTCAGTCGAGTTTTCGGGATCGCTTCTTTGGAGCTTCAAACCAGGTTCCAAGGGCGTTGCCACAGGTTTGCATTCAGACATCCCAAATCGATTGAGAATTTCGCGCACATATCCACATTGACTCAAGGTGATACTACTTCCATCTCTCTTGAACTCGATGCCTAGACAAAATTTCACCTCACCGAGGTCTTTTGTTTCGAATTTCTGAATCAAATAATCTCCCAAAGCGGATATCTCACTGATATTCCTAGAACAAGCTAAAATATCATCCACATAAACAGCGATTATTAACAAATTATCGTCGTTCCCCCGATAGTAAACACACGGGTCTGATTGACATGGTAGAGCCCCAAATTTCTTCATGGCTTCATCAAACGTGATGTGCCACTGTCTTCCAGCTTGACGCAAGCCATAAAGAGCCTTCTTCAATGAACAGACTTTGTTTCCTTTTCTTAGGTCCTTCAGCATTTGTGAGGATGTTCGACCAATTTCGCCGTTTTTAGATTCCGATTTAAGGATTATTTCCAATCCCTCTTCCAATAGTTCAGGAATTTCCAGATAAATCTCTTCTTCCAAAACGCCATTCAGATAGGCGGTAGTGATGTCGAATTGGCGAATTTTCATGTTGAACATTGACGACAAACAAGCTAGAACACGTATGGAACCCAATCTAGCTACCGGTGAGAAGGATTCATTGAAGTCAATTCCAGGTCTTTGTGCAAAACCCTTTGCTACGACTCGAGCTTTCCGTCTTTCCACGCTTCCATCAGGGTTGCATTTATTCCTTAGGACCACGCGACTTCCGATAATTTTTCGATCTTCAGGGCGATCCACAATTTCCCAGGTATTGTTTTTTATTATCGACCTGATTTCTTCCGCTACAGCCTGATACCATTCGTGAGAGTCCGTTAATAGCGTCTTTTATAGAAATCTCTGCTGAATAAGCATGCTCCATCTCGGGTTCCACATGCATTGCATCAACCAAATTATGTACTTTTCTAGGCCTTCCTCTACCTCCTGTTCGTACGATTGTCGGCCGACCTGGACCTCTTTTCAAGTTGTGTACGCTCGGATTTTCCCGCATAGATTCGTCCTCGGGTTCGTCGGAGAAGTCTTCGTCCATTTCCGTTTCCGCGTCGTTGTCCTTTGCTTCGCTCGTTTCGATCGTCGTTTCTGAGTTTAGTTGAGGCCATTCTTCGGGAGTGAATACTTTGAAGCCATCGTAATTTTCCGATATACCATTTTCGATAAATTTCACGTCCCTCGTAATTTCGATTCTTCGTTCTTTTGGCATCCAAACTCGGTATCCCTTCGATTCTTCGGCGTATCCGACAAAAATGCATTCTTTGGAGCGAGGTTCGAATTTCCCTCGACCAGGCGTTCTTATAAGAACAAAGGCCTTGCATCCAAATGATCTAAAATGACCGACATTAGGAATTTCGTTTAAATACCTTTCGTGTGGTGTTCTTCCATTCAAGTAGCTAGTCGGGCATCGATTTCGAATGTAATTTGCCGTGGAGATGGCCTCGGCCCAAAACGACGGTGGGAGGTTCGATTGGATGAGTAGGCATCGGGCCATTTCGACCAAGGTTCGGTTTTTTCGTTCGGCCACGCCGTTTTGTTCCGGGTTGTATGATACAGAGAGTCGTCGTTGAATTCCGTTTGATTTCAAATAGTTGTAAAAGTCCCGGTTCACGTATTCCGTTCCGTTGTCGCTCTGTATATATTTTATTTTTCGGTTCAGTTTGTTCTCGGCTCGTGCCTTGAAATCCTTGAACGCCTCGAATACCTCGCTTTTCTTGCTTATGAATTTTACCTCGGTCCATCTGGAAGAATCGTCAATGAACGTGACAAAGTATTTTGATTTACCGTTAGATTCCGTTCTCATTGGGCCACAGACGTCGGAATGTATTAGTTCCAACGGTTCGGTTCTTCTCGAAGACTTATTCGGAAAAGAATTCCTCGTCATCTTCCCCTGAATGCAAATTTCGCATTCGAAGTTGTTTTCAGCGTTCTTCATATTCGGTGTAAGTCCGACTACACTTTTGTTTGCTTCGATTGACATCATGTCCTTGAGGTTCAAGTGTCCCAATCTGTGATGCCAGGTATTAATCCAAAAATTCTGCGCACTTCCGGTTGAAGAATTTCCTTGCGATTTGAATTTACGTTCCGTTTCTGCAACGACTTTGCATTTCTCACTTTCCGTTTCGTTCACGATATATAGTCCGCCGATTCGATTTGCGATTAATACTGTGTTACCGACCTTGTCCAATATAGAAGCACTTTCTTTGTTAAACAAAATATCGAAACCCTTGTCCACGATTTTACTAACCGATAGTAGATTTTTGCGTAAGTCCGGCACATGTAAAGCATCTTTCAACGTAAATGTCACTGTTTTGTTTCCGTTGCATGTAACGATGTCCACATTTCCTTTCGCGTTGATGTTGGTTGACGCACTGCTCGCTAAGTTCAACGTTTTGCACCCGGGTTCGTCGAAATTCGAAAATCTGTCTAAGTCCTTACATAAGTGAGAGGTGCATCCACTATCTAAACACCAATCGTTTTCCCGATCGCGCACATTTGCGTCCAAAACACCCGATGCGCATTCGTTTTCGTTAGATATGTATAGAGTCATTTTTTCGAACTTTTCCCGCACTTTTCCCTCGGAGCAATCCGCGGCCTTATGTCCGTATTTCCTACATCTATGACATTTATAGTTGAATTTTTCAGGTTTAGCTTTTTCGAATTTTTGAAATTTCTTGTGCTTCGGATATTTTTCAAATTTTCCCGCGGCCATGGCGTTCGGCGTGCCGCCTCGCGTTTCGTTTTTTCGCGCGTCCGATTTTTCGACGATTTTCACTCGTAGCGATTCCGGCGTTGGTAATTCGTCACGTGCTTCAATGGCACATCGAAAGTTTTCGAAACTTGGGGGCAAACTATATAGCAACATGATGGCCAATAGATCTGGATTAATTTCGATCTCCATCTCGTATAATTTGTCAACAGCATCGAAAAACTTACGTGTGTGATCGCGGATGTCCTCTCCTTCCTGCATTCTTTGCAGTGTCAGCTGCTTCAGTAAAGTGGCCTTCCTAGCTGGTCCTTTCGACTGGAAAATTTCTTCCAGCTTTAACCACATTTCTCGTGATGTGTCACAATTCTTTACTTGTTTTAGCTCGGAGGGGCTGATGGACAATATTAGGTCCGACATCGCCTTTTCGTCGTTGCGTGTCCATTCTTCGACGGGGTCTGTGTTTGATTGAGTCTCGTTTGCATCTTCTTCTGGTTGCTCGCACTCACCGCTCACGTATTTCCAGTTGTCATTTTTTATAAGCACGGCTTTCATCTGCAGTTTCCATGTATCGTAGTTTTCCTTATTTAAAGGTTGCAGTCGCAAACTACTCATCGTGTTCATTCTGTCGAGTTAGAATTCCAGAATATTCCGCGATGATTTTCGTTCCACTTAACCGCACAAAAAATGTCTATTTTCTTTCACTAGATTATTCACTTCTAGGCTGCTCTGGGCCCATAACCTGTTCAGAGGATGAATCGCCGGGAATGAAAGAAAAGCCAACACTTTTGAATAGTTAGTATAATGTCACAGTAGCCGGTAATTAACAACAATATATTATGAAATACAAAGAACGTAATGAGAATGTGTATGCAACAGTTACGAGAATGCGAATGGCGCAGTAGCGGTGGCGTGACTATGACGTAGAAGTTAAGGCGCGCGTCCACTAATAAATGAAGTAGCGTTCACGCTGAGCGTTTAATATCGCAATACCCAACAGAAATTACGGTAATTTTTAGCTTTATCATAATCATTTTCATTAAATACTTAAAAAAAAACCGTTAAATTACAGAAGGTTGTTGAGTTTCATTAGTCTCCTCGATTTCATTCACATCAACATTGTCAACATCCCCTTCGACTACTTCGACAACTTCTTCGATATTGTAGCTTTCATCTAAATAGTCATTCTCCAAGTCATCCCCGTGGACATTTGGATAGACGCATAATGTAGCTAACTCTTTTTCATAAGAATCCACTACTAAATTCATTTGATGCTCAATGTCGTCTTCAATATCTTTCTTGCGAGTTGCTTCGGTTGATGTTTTGCCGGAAAATTCAACATTTTCAGAAAAATTGAAATCTTGAATTAGCATAATGTCCTGTTCCTCTCTTGAATCCGTTGCCTTAAATTCCAAAGTGTTTGCTGCCATGATCGACGCAGCGTTTCTCCCAAGAATGTAATTTCTAAATCGATATTTGATATCAAGGGCTGGCATGCGGTCATGCTCACCTTCCATTCCTCGTAACGTTGAGTAAGATTCTTCGTTCATATCCTGATTCACACGTCTTGTCAATATTTAATGCAATGGGTAAGTCGAATCTTGAAATTTTTTTGTCAAATATACGTACATTTGTTTCAGAGACGTATTGCTCAAAATTATTCCTTTCTGGAATCGAAGCATAGCTGGTTTAGATGGTTTTCTCGATTTTTTCGGTGTTTTATTTTTCGGCTCTTTTACTATTGGAATTACGCGAATTTCTCTCATCATTTCCGTCATTTTGTCGAGTACATTGTTTTGCTGTTCAAGATCGACTCCATAAGCGTTAGTTTTTCCGTGCTTTCCAAATTTTGAACCAGCATTACAAATGTCAAACCAGTCGTTCACTAGCTGTATAAAATCAGCAGTTTCTCTCCAGTAAGGATCGTTAGTTAACATTCCATTTTTCCCAAAAATCTAATGGTTTTCGCTACTCTGTTGGAAAACAGCTTTGCCGCCCGCTTGACTTTTTGTCGTTCACTTCCTTTGACTTGAAGAAGATGTTCTACAAATCCAGGGGTAATGGTCAAATCACTTTCACCTGTTAGTCGTGCTAAAGTCCAAAGGCTCTTGGATGTGATCCGGATATTGTTTAATAAATATCCAGTATCTAGTAAATGGTTCCGAATAAGCTTAAGTAGATGAGGAAAATTGGCAAAGATGAAGACTTTGAGGTCCGGATCACTTGGATGTTGGAAATAACAATTCTGGTTCTCTTCAATGCCGACATTAAGAGACTTCGTAAATGCAGAATTGTTTGGGCCTAGATCGCTGACATTGGCAACCACGGAAAATCCAGAATCGTACATACGTTTCAAGATGTCAAAAAAGATATCTTTCGTCATCGCTTTATTGTAATCGTAATATATAGGCTGTTTCCAACGTTCAACTAATCCCCTTGCCATAACCGTCAGACAGGTTGTATGCGGGCCAACCTGAAAAACATAAAAAGCAAGCATTAAAATTCACAGAAATTTGTCAGTCTCTAAAATCAGTAAAATCTTGTAAGATAAATACATACCACTTGCTGCTTCTTCTTGTCGATATCGATTTGATTCGATAAGTGAACATCGTCGGATGCTGTTACCGTCAAACGATGTACCACATGCATCAATGCACTTTTGATTTTCATATGCTTCAAGACTCTCATCAAAACTCCTGGTTCAAAGTCGATGGCAGCAGCCCATTTTCGTATGGTAGATGGCTCAGGCATCGGCAATTTCCTGACAAGTCTCCAATATTCATAACTGCGATGGCCGTGGTTGTGCGCAGCCATTGCAGCAGACATGTCCTCTTGAGTCCATTTGATACGCGACTGTGACGGGTTGAGCAGGATCTTGACTTGTCCTGGGGTGAACGATGTGCTACGGTTTTGGACAACGTGGTCCTTGGGGATGGTCAATTTCATCTGCTTTTTCAGTTCATCAATATCTTGATTTTTTTTTCGAGTCGTATTTTTAACTCCGCATTTTCCCTCCGCAAGTTTTCAATTTCCTCTTGGATCCTCAACTTTTCATTCAGTGTTTCAGCCTGCTCCTCGTTATAGGTCTTTAGCGATTTCCTTAAATATTTGTTCCAAGTACTGTATATTCGAGCGAATTTTCGACTATAAATAATAGTTATTTATGTACCTAGGGTGATATAGAGATCTTTTTGCCCGCGGGTGACGAATTTCATTTCAGTCACACAAGGGTAAAAAGAATCCTATATCACCCGTGGTACATACAACGTTTTATTTTTCACTCTAAACACATAAATGGGATTTAAATTGAGAATTTTGAATGTGGATTTGAAAATAGCATGACGTTTCCTTGACTACTTTTTGTAGTCTGAGTTACCGCTATTCATTTATTTAGTTAGTGTATTTAGCGAGACGTTTGAAGTGTAGTGGAAAGCGTTTGACAAATTCGCAACAATGAATGAAGAAATTCCAGAAATTGTAGCAGAGAGAGCTCAAAAAGCTAATGGGGAATTATTACTATATCACCCTAGGTACATAAATAACTATTAATTAATATTAAAGTTCTTTAACCGAATTGCATTTTATTTAATTTTTCAATAGATTTTTGAGGGCATAATGAGAGGGCATAATGAGCGGGCATAATGATAACGCCCGCTCTTAATGATCTAGGGTGTCATGGACTTTTTTACATATCTAGAATGAGGGATATAAAAAACAAATAATAGCTAAGTGAAAAATAAAACATATTTTATCCAACACTTTCAAATAATCTACTTATTATTGGGCACATTCAGCAATGCTTAGCGGCTAAATTCTGTCAAAAATGTTCTACTTTTTCTCAGTAATGCAGCTACAAATCCACTGAATGGTATTTGCATATGAGCAAATGAACTCATAAAATTCAAAAGCAAATGTCCTTTAGTGTATTTGTAGCTGCATCACTGAAAAAAAAATAGAAATTTTTTGACAGAATTTAGCCGCTAAGCATGGCTGAATGTGCCCAATGATTCTATTTTAGATAAATGAATTAGCCCACTCGCCCTTCGGGCTTGTCGGCTAGTTTTTCGAACGTGACTTATAATTATGTAATATAACTCACTTAATTTATTAGCCTAATAAATACCTATAAAGTCTATAAAGTTTAAGAAAAAGTAGTAAAAAATGATAGAGACAAAATTTTGACCAACCAGATGATCTAACATAAAAAAGTGCTTACGTTTTAAAAACTTCTTCTTTTCAACCCTTGAACTTTTTGATTTGCTGTTTTCATCATTTTCCTCGTCATTTTCTATTGGGTTGAGGTCCTCATCCAAATCAAAATTGCACTCCTGTTGAAACATCGTACAGCAGGCCCCCAAATCTTTGAGCGACTGGGCATGATTGGGCCTAAAAAATGTCAATAGTTTTACCTATACATTATTAAATAAAATTTGCGATTACTTACTTTCTAATTTTGGGCTTTCTTTCTTCCTCAAAATTTTCATCATCATCTAATGAGTTGACGTCTCGGTTAAGGTCCTCATCCAAATCAGTATTGCAGTTCTGCTGAACGTTCTCGGGGGCGTATTGCAGTACTGCTGAAAGCGACTGGGCATAATTGGGCCTATAAAAATGTATTATTAAATAATAGTTATTTACGTAACAAGTCCGGAAAGTAGTGTCTTGCAGGACAAGCAGACAAGTTTCAGGCCGACGCCGCAGGCGGAGGCCTGAAAGTCGGCGTGTCCTGCAAGGAATCTTTCCGGACATGTTGCGTACAATATTTTTTGTGTCGAATACTCTTATAAATACATAGTTCTTCAAAAAATGCTAAATAATAAATTGACAATGCAAAAAAATAAATAGAGCCATCTTTTGTTTTCTTTTGACACTAACAAATGTCAATGTCATATACAGTAATTGCAAACTTTCAAAATATGGATACACCAAAACATATTTTAAAAGCTGCAGAAAATGTTATAAACAATTTATTGCCACAAAAATCTTCAGGCCGATATTGGAAAAATAACTAACTATGGAAACACTTTGGAAACACTTTGCAGGAAAAACTAAAAATGGAAAAAATATGTAACTATGGAAACACTTTGCAGGCCGAGGCCGGCAAAAACCCTTTTCTGGCGGATTTTAAGATGTAGAAATCTAGTCATGCCGTATGAAGGCGCAAAAAAATAATTATTATTTTAAACGTACATTATGTCATCTTTTTGAAATAATTGTGTCAAAGTTTATTAATGTATTTTGTCAAATGTATTTATTACCTTTGTAGCAAAAAAAGAGTCGGTACGGCATCACTGCGGATATTTCGATGGTTTTTGGGCGCAGACAAGCCATACATTTCCTCCAGAGGATGACGAATATTAAATTTTGCTTCAAAATGAACGGAACACATTCGAGCTGAAAACCAAACATTTTGTGTTTGATTATTTAATTTATCAAATAAACAATTAAATTACTTACGATTTTTCGAATCACATGTTTCTATTCCTGCCGCACTAATCCATTTATCGCGAAAATGTTTGTTTGTTGGCAGAGAATACATTTTTTGTAATACTATTTTGGAATAATCACATTCTTGAACTAATTTTAATTTGAGAATGTACTCATTCTGCAACAAGTGCAAGAATATTCATACAAGTGATAGAATGACCATCTCATGGAAGTTGACGCAACATTAAGCTTATTATATTTTAATTAATGAATTATTCATTTAACTTATTAATTGTTGATATTAGTAATATTATAATTCAATCAACTAAATCATTCATATTTAGAACATTCTTTATGACATTTTATAACTAATTTTGTTTATAAATACATATATTATAGCGGCGACATCTGTGAACTAATTGCCAAAAGCGACTAATTGCGTAAAAACTGACGTATTTTAATTGAAAATAGTATTAGAAAAAGTATAGTCTGAAACTCGTCGGAATGAATATTCAGCCCTCGTGGAACCGTCACACTCGCCTTCGGCTCGTGTGACAAATTTCCACTCGGTCTGAATATTCTCATTCCGCACTCGTTGCAGAATATACTATTTACTTTCTGATCGTCGTCTGTGCTTGTGTTTCCCACGTTTCGAGTATTGTTTTTGCAATTTACTACTATACAAACAGCCATCGTTGTTTGTTTACAAAATTAGTAAATATAAAATGGCGGCAAGCAGATGAAATCGACGGCCAAAATGCTCTCTCCTCCATAGCGCAAAGTGCGCAAGAACATACCTTGTTTCTAGTATCATGCTATTGCCTTTGCAAATGCCTCTTTTACAAAATTAGGTATATTGTGTTCAAACCTTTCAAACATTACTTCTACTGATATTTGTACTAATAAATTTTTTTTATTATTACTAAGGCAATTAATTTTATCGTATTCCTCAAAAATGGAACAACCATTACGCTTTAATATTTCAATTTTAAGTTCCTAAAATTTAATTATAAATTCTTTTACCCAAATTCAAGAAACCCATATGCAGGTAACAAATAAACTAATGTATCAATAAACCGCTTCAATTTAAATTTTAAGCTTTGTTAGATAATTCACATACAAGATTATCAAGAAGATTATTGTAAATCAGTCTTATACATAAAATTAAATATTAATATTGTAAATTACATTTATATGTGAATTAACAATTCTAAATAAAATTTGAAATTTTAAATTGATAAGATTCGATGAGACATAGTGTATTTGATACCATGTATACAGTATGTCCATGGATTGAGTTGCTATTAAGAACACTCTTTTATTTGTTATTTCTCATAAATTTTTATATTTGTAACATGTAGGCCATCTTTCCAAAAATAAAATTTTCTGAGGAATAACAAATAAGAAAGTTTTCTTAATGGCAACTCAATCCGTGGACACTGTATAGATAAAAATATTTAGAGCGATGCAATCGGGCATAAATCAATTTTATAACTTACTTCTGCGGTTACTAATAAGGATGATTTTTTCAAAGTAGTATCCTCTTTTTTCAAAGCGGTATCCTCCAGTGGGATGATATTCATTTCACTTGGAATCGCATTCAAAACACAATTATTTTGGTTTGGAGGTTCTGATGGATTTGCCGCAGGTATTGTCCAAATAAAATCATCCCGTAATGCAGTGAAAGTTGAATTCGTCAAAGTTGATAATGACCCCACAATAAGATTGGAAATTGGGTTTTCGACCTCATAATCTGCTTTTACCACTATTATGCATGAATCATTCTTATTATCCTTAACATATTCCATTAGGAAATCTTGATCTAGTACACAACCATCAATATCATAAAAAATGATATTGCAGTTAACAAGAACTTCAAATTTCGATTTAACTGCAAAATTTAAAAATGTATGAGCATTATGCCTTTGAAAATACAATATCGAATATGAATATTATGAACGTGAAATGATTGTTTTCTGGTATTTTGTATAATTTCTGTTTTTCAAAGAAATTATTTTTATACTTACAAATACAGTGTATTGGATGATATATGTACTTGGATGGAATTTACAATACAAAAAATTATTTTAATATTGATTATGTGTAGAAAATCAATTTTTCGGTGGTTATTTTTTCAAAACCCCAAAACTTGTTTGTTTTAACTCTAATAATAATTAAAGAAACGTTTTGTTTTCATTTGTATAAAAAATATTATGTGCTATCATAAATTCATAATATGTTATTGCTCTCATAAATTATTGTTATTACTAATATACTAATATTAAAATGACTGGCATAAATCAAACATAACTCTTATCAATATTAAAAAAAGTTTTCACTATTCTAAACTCCATCCGGGGACAACACTATAGTTAAGCAAATTATTATAAAATTTAAATTGTTACCTACCTAAAGCAACATAGTCTTCGTATGATGCATTGGCCGCAATCTTCACCCACTTTGTATCGTGGTGTTGAATTTTGAATTTTAGCATTTCATCTGCCATATTAACACTGATCCCTGAATATTTATTCGTGTATCTGAACTCAATAAGAACAACTACAAGAATGGACCTGTATACAAGTCCATTCAACGGGTGCGACTGTATACAGTCGCACCCTGCACCTGTTGTCTTCCCCTTCCGAAAGTAATGCGCTTACACTGTTTTGTGTTATTTTATGTAAACATGTGTAACAATTATTTATATTCAAAGAATTTAACATAACTAGTACACGTTTTTGTGTAAAAACAAATGTTTTGTATAAATATGATTTTGTGTAAAAAATGAACATAAAATATTTACACCTTTATACACATGGAATTTTACATTCAAAAAATATCTGTTTACACAATGATTTTTCTTACAGTGTATCGAAACTTCATTTTAGTTTCAAATTTCGGAGAAGCGATACAAAAATAACCCTTTTCTTTATTACTAAAGAACATTTGGAGTTGCAACTGCATTTCAAATTTTTCTACAATTTTTTTGGCACCTGGATGCTTCAAAAATTTTAGATGCAGTTATTCTGCCGCCTCGTAAACGAAACCAAGCTGAATCATTTGCTTGATTTCTTGTAGCTTCCTCCGCAAATTGGCAATGCTCTTTTGGCATGTTATTACCAGCAAATTGTAAAAATTTCCCGGCTTCTAATGGTCCTTGAAAAATTCCTACATGTTGCCTAAATTTGACTAACAAATTAATCAGAGCCAAGTCCATAAACCCCTTTTTGTTTAAGATGGAACAAATGCCTCCCGATCCTATGGGACATTTTCTAGCCATAACTTTTGGATAATTCATATTTTTTGGTCCAAGTTCAGGAATTGTTTTTTTTCAGCATAGATGCCAAATCCATCTTGTGTCCAGAAACACCTGATAACGCAGCTTTTTTCCAATAGCACGTTTTAGATGTTACCGCTTTATCCTCACTTCGCCTATGCAGCCAGAAAAGAAACGCTACAGAATGCTTGCAGCCTCCTAAAATTATTAAATAATAAACAAATATTCAAAAGCATTTCTTAAACTACCTGCTGATGCTGGACAATCTTGACATTTACAAGAAACTACTTTTTCATCTTCTGTATCTTCAATAACATCAACGCTGTAAGCTTTTGTGCTTACTTTATGCTCTGGAGTTACTCTTCCTTTTATAAAGCATACATTATTTTCTCGCTTTAATTGAACATATGCCACGGCACCTGAGCGATGCAGCCAAAGGTAAAGTTTCGGTAAAATCACATAAAATCTGAAAGCATTAAATATTACGTGATTATCTCAAATCAACTGCAACTAAATATAAAATAACTTACAAGTTCATTGAGAACAGCTAATTGAGAATTAAATATAGGCCACTCGTCAAAAAAATTTGAGATACTGTTGTTCTTATTTGAATTGAATTGTTTTCTAACCGCTAATGAATTTTTCTAATGCATCCATACATCTTCTTCTGGCTCTTTATTAATTGTGAACCAAATTTGACTATCTTTTGCGCTTTGAGTTATTTCTTTATTTAAAACAATTTCTCTTTCAACTAATCTTGATGGAGTTAAATTCTCAATTGCACTTAATGTTCTACGCAATGCTGTTAACTTATTTATATGTTTGTCAACCAGTTTTCCCTTTGCAACTTGTGGCTTGCACAATCGTGACAATTTCATCGAAATTGCATCAACAAAATATGTGAATTTTTTTACCGAAGGAAACAACTCTACTATTTTATCCGCTTCTTGAGACAAATACGCTTTATTTAACTTAGACCCTTGATTTAAATAATGCGATATAATTATATCAACTAGATAATTTCGATCTTTACCGACAAGAATACGTTTGGATTCATAGTGGGATAAGATAGCTCTGCCAATTGCATCAGTCTCTAATATCTTCTGTATATTGAAATCGTCAAGCGAATTTAAAACTGTATTGATAAAAGAAGAATTCAATCCACAATTCGAATTTTCTAAATCTGTCGTTGTAGAAGCAAGGGATATAACAGAATTTGTTTCCGAACAACTTGCTTCCGGTGGTTTTACCAACCAGACAACCTGAGAATTTAAAACAACCTGCTGAATTGTTGGTCTTTTACGTTTTCGCCGAAGTTTTCGCTAATATCCTCCAATTTTCTTTTAACACCCCTTGATGATTAAAATCACGAAAAAATAGGATTAAAGTTTAGATATTAAATATACATTTAATATTAAATATACAGGGTGTTTAGTAAACGTATGGCAAAAATAAACTGGTTTGATATAATATTTTGCTATTTGATGATTTTTTCGCCGCATTAGTTCGATTCCAAAGTATAGCAAAGATTTAGTTGAAATCATTTCTATAATTTTTGCAAAGTAGTGAACAATGTTTCTCATTGTCGTAATTAAAAAAAATTTGTATTTTGTTTACATTTTCATTTTATAAAAATGTGGAGATTTTACATCACTTGGTATAGGACTTCGAAATGATTTCTACTAAAATTTTGCTGCCCCGTATATCTTCAAAGAAGCGCTGTTTTCCAAAAATCATAAAATCACAATACATTCTCAAAATAACTCATGGAATTGCTTCTTTAATTGTTGCCGTATATATTTAGAAAGCACCTTGTATTACGTTATTGTACATAGTAATTTATAATAATGTAATACAACAATGCATTATATGTATATGAGTATTCTGACTATGTCATTCAGAAAATATATAACGTAAAATGTAAATTGAATAGGTAACGAACTTATAAAAAAATAAATCTAGTACGAATAACTTTTATGGATGAATGTTATGTCGTTAGAAAGATTGTCAAATTTTGTTTTCAAATATACCCGCCTGCTGCTTCTTTGCCCCTGCAAAACTCAGGCTGCCGAGGTTTTAACTCGACGCGAGTTTTAAATGCGCGCTCTACACAAAAACAGAGCGTCACGCTCTCATTTATTCTCTAGATTTATTTCATAGATTCATTTCTATACTGAAACGAAAATTTATAAGATCTGACGTCAGATATTAAGTAATTGAATCAGACTTAAAACTATAACCCAACAAAAATAAAATACCCCGATTTACAATGATTTTAGCTCGGAATTTAATCAAAAACTCTCTTGTCGTAATTTATTAAATTATTTATTTGATTTTTACAAAATCGGTGATTGGAACATAGATCAATGATTTACCAATAAGTTACAGTAATTTGCAAATAAAACAGATCGGGAAATTATTTATCGGAAAATGCATCAGAAGACTCATCCTCCGATAAATCTATATCAAAATCAAGGTCGTCGATGTCTTTTTTTTTTAGAATTACTTTAGTGCCCGCGTTAGTGTCAGTACCCAAATAACACATATTCGTCTAATAAGTCAATAATAAACATCGTAAAAACCGTTTAAAGATGGTTGTATTTGAAAGAACGTTGGATGCTTATAAACATCTAAATGTCCCCGAGATTTACATCTATTTTAAATCTAATTTAGATATATTTAAAATATCCATATTTTAATATACAATACTCATAATTATTATACATCTCAAAGTGGTATACTTTATGATATTTATTTGACATAAATTAATGTTAAATATTTTTAGTTATGTTCTAGACGTCAAGGATATGTATGTAATAGACGAATTTATAAATTCTAATATTTAATTTCTATACGATGTATTAATCGTACGTCTATAATTAAAATATTTGTTTAGTATAAAATGTCGTAAATGTTAAAACTAAAAATTTACATTAATCTAAATACATACTTGAGAAGTTAAATTTTTTATAGCAAAAAGTCCAGGTTTTTTGATAATAATTAAACGCATGTTGAGAAATTAAAATATTTTATTTGCAAACCATCCTGATATATTTCAAATATATGAGTATGTATAATAACGTAAAATACATTAAAAATAAAAATTATACAAAATATACTATATATTATACTCAAAAAAATATAAATAACTACAAAAAAACAAACAAATAACGATTAATTATCTAAAAAATTTAGAGTAGACCCTGGAACATCTTTGTAGGTCGAAGATATTTTTACTTAAATTATTTGATCTCTTAAATAACTGATATATATGCTAAGACGCTTAAAAATTTTAAATAAAATTATCTTCGACTTACAAAGTTATTCGAGATCCTACCCTAATTAATTTTTTATTAATTGTTAGAGGATTTCCTTCTGACACCAAGTGCTTTTGGAAAAGAAACACTAAACTTGGATTTTGTAGAGTTTTATTGATTCATTGTAGATTTCGTAGAGATAGTGAAGTTTGTTATGGAGACTGACTCTAAATTACAAAGTTTTGGTTTTTATATGGGACAAAAGAAAATAGTATCAACTATTATAATGCAATAGAAAAACAAATATCTTAAGAAGAATAAATCTAAGCTTACTTCTAATTGAATATGACTGACTAAGAATTCTGGTAGTCCGCGTTATCCTGAGTTATCTATTCACTATATGAATCGCGCTATTGTTCTATTGAAAAATATGTTTACTCGCTTAGCTTTATTCTTTTAAGGTAAGTATATAATAATAGCTAAATAATTATTTATATATTATGGTGAATCAGGGATTCTATATGAATCTAACTTAATACTTTTAGGTAAAATACATTGTAACAATTGCAACAAAACAAAAAGATGTATTCATAAGTGTTGATTACAATAATAATAGGGGTATACAACACCTCCCTTCATAAGAATTTTGCAAAGAGTATAAATATTTTGCAAAATTATGAAAATATCATTAATATTGAAATAATTAAAAATGATTAAAACTAGTGTTAATGCTTAAATCTAAATTATATAAAATAAAACATAATATAAGAACTTAATAATATTAAAAGGTTAGTACTTAAAGTTAACTAAGTAGTAAACTGTCTGTCATGAACTGAAAGTCTCTTAGCGGGAAAACGAACTGCACTTCTATTACTTGTGTTTGGTTCAGTAATTTCAAGCAGGGATTCTTCTCGTTGTAAGTCACTTAACCGCACAGATTGATGAGGAACTACATATCGTTCGTTTTGATTTGTGATACAGATATTTGGACAACAACCCGAACGTTTTGAGAAGAATCGTTGAATGAAAGGACAATTACAACAACGGCAACAACAAAATAGCAATATTCCAGCTACAATAAAGATGATAACATAAAAAAGAACAGTGTACCATTTTGTGTAATTGTGATAAAATGGTTTATTAATGTTAGTTTGTAATATTTCATCAAATTCTTCTAATTTATGCTTAGCATATCTCAGATCATCGAGATTAATATTGGAAATTTCGATAGATTTCATTTTTACATTTTTTAGGTATTCTTCTGTATGTCGACAGCAGTCATCTTCGTGGATGTTTATTTCAGGAATGTAATTGGTATAATTAATGGTTCGGTTAGATGTTGCCATAAGTATTGTCATTGTGGTATACAATTTACAGCGAGGCTGCAAATATATTATTCCAGAATTAATTAGCGGGATGTCAATCATGTCAGAGTTTTGTAGATCACAACTTAATGAACCGATAGTTTTCTTAGAAAAAACAAACAGCCATGAGTTCGCTTGTAGAGGATGGATCACTTCAATGTTAGCACGAATTGTTCTTGTAGGACAATCAGCAGGAATAGTAGTTGATATGGAAGCTAATAGTTTGATTTCGCATACTGGCTTTCGGAAATAGAGAGTATCTGTTGTTTATAGCAGATGTAGTCTTCATCGGTGAGCTTCTTACAGTGGTCTAAGCTTTTCATTTGACTGTAATGTGTCTTCGTGATACTCATGATAAGGTATGGGTAGGATGTGTCGGATGTGTCAATGTAGGAATAGACATTAGAATTTTCATTGTCTACAGTAGTAGGTAATGGTAATAGATTATACAGTTTAAAAACTTGCCTTTATACTAGTGGTATTTTTATTACAAAAATCAAAAGTTCTTTATTATAAAATACGGACAAATCACCAATACTGAAATATTTGTAAATGTTTTTGAAATCATCTAATGATATAGGAAATTGACAATCAGGATCCAATGACAACTTCAAAAGTTCACTTCTTAAGTTATCTGGAGTTATTACAAATGGGTGAAGTATATTTTGTTTCGAAAACAATATAGATGATATTATGACGTCATATTGTTCGTTAAGTTCATTTATTATTTGTGTCAACAAATTAACATGATCAGTAAATGTTTGTGCTGTACTAATTGATTTACTGAATCTGTAGTTTGTTTACTAAATTTATTAAATATTTTGATATTTGAATTAAATTTTTCTTCTTTTTCATGAAAAGAAATGATTGCTTTTTTGTAATTTTTGATTGTATCTGATATGATATTGACTTGTTGTTTCATTAGAATTTGAACATCGTGATTTTGTTCTAATAAAGTGTGAATAGAATCAGTATAATATTGTGCATCATCGGCATCGGGAGTACCAAATAACCAATTAAAAACATAGGAACCGCCATTGAATATTCCGCGTTTCTTTCTGCTTGCAAATGAACCGGTACTTACAAGATGGGAAATGGTTTCAATTTTTGATGCTATTATCGGAATTTGTAGTTTAACTAGGTTTAAGGCTTCAGTGCAATGAAAATGATGTGATGATGTGAAAAGATCTGCACACACGCTTTGTGATTTTACATATATATTTTTTATTAGTTTGAATTTTTGTTGATATAACGTTATGTTGGTATATGAAAGAAGAGTAAAATAGTCATTTGAAATTTTGACATGTCCAAGATTTTGATAAAATATACCAGAGTTACCATTTATAGGAGTAATATAATTTTATTTATTTATTTACGGGTCAGACCCATGATTTAATTACATACAATTACAACCAGAAGCTTTAAGCTTATTGTTATTTACAATAAACAATACAGTATCAACACAAGAAAAATACACAATAGGAGAAAACAGACTATATAATTTTGAATTTGTACAAACGCTTTAGACCATCCAGGTTTATATTAAACAAATCAACCGAACAATTATTAGCATTATGTGCGATTCTATTAAGAGCCACTTGGGCACCAAAGTTAGTTCTATGTGGTTCAATATAAAAAGTATTCGAATTCCTGAGCGACCTGGGAGGAACATAAAAATTAATCAAGTTAATCAGGTCAGGGCAATCAAACAAATAATTCACAATTATAAACATTACGACAACGTCAGACTTCTCTCTGCGGAACGAAAGAGTATGTAAGCCAGTCAGGTTAAGTAAAAACCCATAGTCAGCATCCAATGTGTTGCTTTTGAACGATATAAAACGTAAAAACTTGCGCTGGACTCTTTCAATTCGATCGACATGCACCCCATATGACGAGGACCAGATGTTAGAGGCATATTCAAGATGAGGCCTGACAATAGATGTGTATAATTGCTTGATTGCCACAATATTGGTAAAATCTCTTGTATGCCGTTTAATGAAACCAAGAATTCTAAGTGCCTTAGAACAAATGAAATCAATATGTCCCCTAAATGAAAGGGAACTATCAAAAATCACACCTAAATCACGAATAGAGTTAACTCTTTCAAGTAGATGGCCAGCAAAGCGATAAAACGAAACACAATCCTTTTTACCTCTGTAGAAGAACATGTGCTTACATTTACTGATAATAAGGTAAGTTGTGAGATAGAATCAATGGAAAGATGGAAATAAGTATTAATTGAAATTTAATCGGAATCAGAATCATCTGAAACAAATAATTTAAGCATATTGGTATGGTAAATTACTTGTTTTTTATTGTTAATTTCTAGTAAGACCGTTTGATTATCATATACTTCCAGAAATTTATAAGGCCCTTTATAGTTTGGGGCTAATTTTTTGCTTAGCCCTGGTTTAGTTTGTTTGTTTATGATGTATACCAAATCGTTGACATTGAATTTTTGAGGTCGTGAGTTTTTATCATAGTATCGTTTAGAAGATTCTTTGGCTTTTATAATATTTTCGCAGGCAATTTGATGAGCACGATTAAGTTTCAGTTTTAAGTTTGAGTAATAATCATCGTAGCAGTATTTAAACTCCGGGGTTTCTTTCAGAGAATTGGGTACAAATGCCTTATGACCAAACAATAATTCATATGGTGTTATATTAGTGGATCGATGAATGTGCGTGTTATAAGTAAACATTGCAAGAATAACGTACTCATCCCAATTATTTTGATTTTCACGGATGTAGTGTTTGAGATACTCTTTGAGTGTCAAATGACTTCTTTCCAATGCACCATTTGTTTGAGGGTGGTATGGACTACTAAAAACATGTCTAATTTTGAATAAATGATTTAATTTCTTGATAATGTCGGAACAAAAATCTGTACCTTGATCTGATAATAATGTTTCTGGTATTCCAAAGATAGAAATAATTTCCAGTAATGTCTGTGCTACCGTAATAGCTTCATGATTTTGTAAAGGTTTTGCAAATGAAAATTTGGTAAGATCGTCTTGCATGGTAAGTATAAATATGTTGCCAGATTCTGTGATAGTTAAAGGACCGACTATATCAATAGCAAGGCTTTGAAATAGACGTTCGCTGGTGGTGGTTATTTGCATTGGTGCTTTTCCGGGTATGTGATTGGTTTTGTTTATTTGACATGAAGGACATGACTTAATAAAAGATTTTATATCTTTCTTCATATTCGACCATTTGTAGATTTCTTTGATTTTTTTATAAGTTCTTAGATATCCAGAGTGACCCGAGATGGAGGACGTGTGATTTTGTTCCAAAATTTGTTTTATTTCATCCTTGGTTTGTGGATGAATTTTGGGTTTGTTAACCAAAATAATTCCTATTTTGGGTTTTAAAAATAGATAGTATAACATTTCATTGAACATGTCTTGTTTTAGGTTAGTATTGTTTTCAATTGGATTTTGTAAATGAATTTGTTGAATTTTGTTTTTCTCAAGAATTAAACGCAAGTTTTTCAAAGAATAGAAGAGACTTTTGTAAGTTAGTTTTTCAAAAAAGTTTAATTTGCTCATTAAGAAAAATGTTTTTATTTGTTTTTCATTAGTTAATAGATAATAGAGAAATAAATTTATTTCTTCTGGAATGGTATTGATATCTTGACAAGAAAATATATTTTGATGAAAACCATTATTTTCGTCAATATCTTTCGAATATATAAATGCATTAAGAAATTTCTTGAATATTTATTTTTATTTCAGGAATTATTGTCGTTTCATAATGAAATCTGATGAATTGATCGTATGTTTCGTCAATATCGATAACAAAAATATTTTGTTCTGATATTATATCTGAATTGATGATAGGATTTCTTGAGAGTGCATCTACGTTTGAGTTAACTCTTCCTGGTTTATATTTGATTTCATACTCATATTCTTCTAATTTCAATCTCTAGCGCATAAGACGACTGCGCATAAGATTTTTACAGTTAAATAACCAGGTAAGAGGTCTATGATCAGTTAGAATTAAGAATTGTCTTCCATATAGATAAGGTCGATAATGATTAGTGGCCCAAACGATGGCTAAAAGTTCTTTTTCTGATGTGGAATAATTCTGTTCTGCCTTATTCAAGGTTCGAGATGCATATGATATTGGAAGGTCTTTTCCTATTTCTCCATGAGAAAGTATTGCACCGATTGCATAGTTAGATGCATCAGTTAAATTAAATTGTTGACTAAAATCTGGAAATTTAAGTATTGGTTCAGTAGTCAATATTTGTCGAATTTGATCGAACGCTTCTTGTTGTGCATTTTCCCATTTAAATTCTTCATTCTTCTTCAACAATTTAGTTAGGGGTTTGGTAATTCGAGCAAAGTCTTTAAAAAATTTACGATAATATCCAACTAAACCCAGAAGTTGTTTGATTTGTTTAGGATTTTTAGGATTTGGATATTCTAGAATGCATTTAATTTTGTCGGGGTTAGGTGAAACTCCATTTTTATTTATAATGTGTCCCAAGTATGCTACTTCATGACGCATGAATTCGCATTTGTCTGGTTGTAAAAGTAAGTTGTTTTGTTTAAGTCTGTCAAATACCGATGTTAATTTTTTTGAATGTTCGTCTATTGAACTTGCGTAGATTACGATGTCATCCAAGTACACAAAACATTGCATACCTTGGAGGCCTGTTAGAACAGTATTCATAAGTCTTTGAAATGTTGCGGCAGCATTGCGTAATCCGAAAGGCATTCGAGTAAATTCGTAATGTCCATGTGGAGTTGAGAAAGCAGTTTTTTGAGCGTCATTTGGATGCATTTGAATTTGGTGAAACCCACTAGCCAAATCTAAGGTTGTAAAGTACTTTGAGTGTCCTAGTTGATCTAAGATTTCTTCAATATTAGTAAGAGGATAAGCGTCTCCAATAGTAACGTCGTTCAATTTGCGGTAGTCGATTACAATTCTCCATTTCTTCTGTCCGGAACTATCTAATTTTTTAGGAACTATCCATATTGGACTGGAATAGGGGGAGACTGAAGGTCGGATTATTTTTTGTTGAATCATTTTATTTATTTGTTTACTAACTTCTTCTTTGTGAATTGGTGGAAATCGATAGATTTTTGTTTGTATAGGAGTTGGATCTGTGACATTAATACGATGTTGAATAGTATTAGTGTTTGTCAGTACGTCATCGGATAAGTAGAAAATAGAATTATATTTTTCACAGATTTTTAGTATTGATGTTTTCTCTTCAGGATTTAGATGATCAATGCGAAGATTTTGTTTTAAAACTTGTTTGCGTTTTTGTTCAGTATCAAAGTTTGTGGAGTTGGTTAGAAAAATGTGCCCTTCATTGGCATGAAATGGTTCTAGTTTTACAGAAATATTTGGAACTTTAAATTCTTTTTCAGTAGTATTTAAGATAGTGGTTTTGGCTGTTCTGCCATTGACTTTAAGTATTGCTTTTGCTAAAAATATTCCCTCAGCAAGTTTCATTTCTGGACAGATCCCTTCTACAAGATCACTGTTTTCTATTGTGAGTTCAATAACCGTTTCAGATCTAGAACTAAGAATTAGAGCATTGGATTTGATTTGAGAATTATGATATAATTTTATCGGGGCAGGTAAGCATTTCAATTTAAGTTCATCTTTCTCAAAGTTTATATCTGCGTTTTCCTGAATTTTTAGAAAGTCGTTACCAATTAATCCGTCAAATGGTATATTTGTGTCTTCTTTGATTACATGAAATTTAATATTTAATTGTTTTTTGTAAATGATTGGCTTTAAGCAAACAGTACCGATTGTTTGAATTGCTGCATTAGGATGAAGGCCATTTCATGAAATGGTTTCTTGAGGATTATAAGTAAAATTCATTTCTCTTAATTTTGAATATCTAATTAAAGACACGTTTGCTCCTGTGTCTATTAGAAATTTAAATTCAATATTTTGAATTTTGAATTTGATATATGTTACATTAGGATTTGTTAAGAAAGTGCCATAACTTGTTTCATCATGATTAGATTTTTGATCCTTTATTTGGATTTTGGTTTGACATGGATATGCATTATGCTGATTACGGATTTGAGTTGGAATTCGATTTTGTTGCGTGTTCATATTTTGCATGATGCGATTTAACTGATCTTGAGGTATTGTATCTATTCTGATTAATGGGGGTAGTAGATTAGTTAGCATCCGCTGCTGTCAGACAACTGGGATTCATTTTTCGAAATGCTTATGATTTTGCAGACTGTGATACGCTTAAAGTTTTATATTGTGCGCTTGTTCGGTCTAAACTAGAGTATGCCTGTTGTGTGTGGTCACCTTTGTACCTGGGACATAGTGCCATTTTAGAAACAGTGCAACGCAGATTTTTAAAATTTTATGTTTTTCGTTCCACTGGAATATACCCTCCTAGGGGCTTTCCGCAGTCTGAATTGCAACAGGCCTCTAAGATCCATAGCCTAAGTGAACGTAGACGATTTAACTTGTTAGTGTTTTTGTCTCAACTTGCAAAAGGTGTTATTGACTGTCCCAATCTTCTAGGCAAGATCTCATTTCAGGTACCTAGGTTTGCCAGCAGATCCAGTATTTTGTTTCATAGCAATGTACCACACTCCAATTTGCTAATTTCAGCACCTCTTCTGCAAATGTACGCAACTTATGCCAGTTGTTCAAATAAATGCGACATTTTCTGTTGCACTAGAGCTGACCTGAAGTTGGCAATATTGGAGAAGTTTTAACTTTAATTATATGTATATACTCACCTTATCTGTACTTTTTACTGTTTTTGTCTATTATCTGTTGTATTATTATTTTGTCTATTATCTGTTTAATTTCTGTAAATGTGCTTACACCTCACCCGTAATTGGAACTTGTTCTGTGGGTGCTGTATTTATAAATAAATAAATAAATAAATTAGTATTTTCAGTATTGATTGCATTTGTTGGAATCAATTCATTGGCATCTTGATTTGGGTTTCGTTCTTGTGTATGATTGAAATTTATTTTTTGTTTATTTATTGTTAGTCCACAAAAATCATTGAAGTTTGAGTTGGACGTAAGATTTTGTGAGCTTCTAAGAGGTTCTGACAAATTTGAGTTTCTGGGAGATTCTGAAAGATTTTGTTGATTTTGAATTAAAGAGTTTGATTGTTGATCATATAATTTGTTGACACCTGTTGCAAGGTGCTTTACTCCCAAGAACCGGTGTTCGAGTTCTGGAAGTCCTGCGCGTTTAAATGAACGTCTGCTTGATTTTGAGTTTGATTTCTATACTGATTTTGATTTTCACTTTTCTTACTATTATTGTATGCTCGTTTACGACAGTCTGCAATTAAATGCCCTGATTTCTTACAGTAGTTGCAAGTTTTCAATTGATATTGATTTTGATTCGATTGAGATTGATATTGATTTTGATTCGATTGAGATTGATATTGATTTTTAGCGTTTGAATAACTTGGTTTTGAATTATTACCTTGATTTGAGCCTTGATTATTGTAATTAACATACGATGTTGATGGTTTTTTAAAACAAGAGTTTGTATCATGTCCAGTTCTTTTACAGAATTTGCAATACTTCGGATTTGGATTGTATTAAATCTTGACATCGGAAGAGCATATCTGTATGGCTTTTTCTTCTTGTAATGCTTGTGATAAAGCTTGTGACATAGTTCTAATATTTTGCGCACGTAAGAATCTTGATATTTCTGGTACTGAATGATAGATGAATCTTGACAAGGCTAATTCTTGAATAGTGTCAATTTTTCCAACTGCCTCATTTTGTGGCAGATTATTTATAATTCGAGAAATTACTTTGTTTATTCGTTCATGAAAATTAATAACTTTTTCGTTTGGTTTTTGTCTTAGTGTATTCAATTCTTCCATCAATTATATATAGTGTTTTTTGTCTTGATAAAAATTATTAAGCGTATCTTTAAGTTCGCGCCAATTATTAAATTGTTTGCCATAAATTTGTGTTCGTGTATTTCCTGTAACTCTTGAAAGAATGAAAACGAAAAGAGCTTCGATTTGTGAATGATGAGCCAATGAGATGGCGTATTAGTGAACATAAGAATTGAAGTTTGAATTCAGGAACCTCGTCAACATCCCCGTCATTAACTCGACGAAGAAGATCATCATTATTAGGGTTAAGTAAATTTAAATTTTCGGCAGACATTTTTAAACTGTATTTATTGATTAAAGGAAAACAGAAAATAATTAGGAGAGTACCTTGAAATATAATAGATATTATATTTTTTTTGTTGATGTTGAAATTGCGATTGCAATTGCCTGGACCCTGGATTGACCTAATGTGGTTGATTTGAGAAGTGTAGCGACTGTGATCGTTGTTTGGTAGAAATTGAAATTTCACTAAATTGCACTTAACTATTTCACGATGCACTGCTAATCCTTCAGTTTTTCTGCACCTAAAACTTGATTTATTGCGGCGGACCGAATAATATATTTGCTGCACGTTTTTATGTTGCACAACCAAATTATTGGTTTTTCCCGATTAATACAATTTAGCACAATCAATCCCTCTTCTGACACCAAAATATGTTAGAGGATTTTCTTCTGACACCAAGTGCTTTTGGAAAAGAAACACTAAACTTGGATTTTGTAGAGTTTTATTGATTCATTGTAGATTTCGTAGAGATAGTGAAGTTTGTTATGGAGACTGACTCTAAATTACAAAGTTTTGGTTTTTATATGGGACAAAAGAAAATAGTATTGTAGGTAATTTGACGTAGTGGACTGTATTCATCATATAGACTGGATAATTGAATCTGCTTTTCAAGTTTTATTATCTTTATTTATTATCAAAACAGTAAACAGTGCTCGCATAGCAAGCGACGTTGTGCAGCGTCTTGATCAGTCTAACAAAACCAGTGCGGCAGACTCTCTTCGTAAACAATCGGGTAGCGCCTTGAACCGAACGCTACAGTTGAAAGAGCGGCAACTTTAAATACATTTAAAACAACAAGAACAGCTCGTTCATACCGGCCGCCTTGACAGACTACAAGTCTTCAAATTAAATCTAATTAAAATTAAAGTTACACATACAATCGAATGAAATAAGTAAATATACAATGGTAAGTATATAAAACGAATGTTCATATTTAACTTTAAAAAAAAAAAATCACAAATCTCTAACTAAATTTTGTTCTGGTCCATTTGGAAGAGGACACAACTTAACAACTGGACGTTTTAATTCTCCTTTCACAGTTCTTACGGTAGCAACACGAACTTTCCCATCAACTCCGGGATGAAGTTTAACAATTCTTCCAAGAATCCATTTACTTGGTGGCAAATTATCGACTTTAATAAGCACCATACTATCAATCCTGACCGTACCAGAATCTACATACCACTTCTGTCTGGCTTGCAGTGAAGTTAAATAGTCGCGAGACCAACGTTTCCAAAAACTTTGATACAGTTGTTGAAGTAATTGGTATCTAGATAATTTATTCATCGGAATCTCCATTACATCTGGATCAGGTGGTGTAGTGATTGGCTTTCCAATAAGAAAGTGTGAGGGAGTAAGTGGGTTGAAATCGTTTGGATTTGACAATGGATAAAGAGGACGTGAATTCATAACAGCTTCTATTTGTATTAGAATAGTTAGAAATTCTTCAAAGGTAAGAACAGATTCACCTATTACCTTTTTTAAATGTCGTTTAAATGACTTAACATTAGCTTCCCAAATCCCTCCAAAGTGAGGAGAACTTGGCGGTATAAAATGCCATCTTGTACTAGTTCGATCGGTAAAATCACAAATAGATGCGGCTTCCTCCTTAAGGAATATACTCATTTCTTTTAAAGCATTATTAGCGCCAATGAAATTCGTCCCGTTATCAGAATACAAATCAGTAGGAAAACCTCTTCTAGCTGTAAATCGTCTAAGACAAGCAATGAAGGTTTCTGTGGTCAAATCCGAAACAAGTTCTAAGTGCACTGCTTTGGTGCTCAAGCAAATAAACAAACAAACATAACTTTTAGTAATCTTGTATCCTCGACCTTTTCTGTCTTTTAGAGAGAAAGGTCCTGCATAATCAAGCACTGTCTTTATAAATGGTATCATTTCCGTTACTCTATGACTTGGCAAATCAGCCATTGTAACTTCTAAGGGTTTAGGAGACAATTTAAAACATTTTAAACAATTTTTTGCTGTTTGTTTAGCTAAAGACATTCCCTTTAAAGGCCAATAAACTTGTCTGACACTATTTAAGAGAAGTTGAGAACCTGCGTGTAGTAATCTGGTGTGTTCATACTCAAAAATCAACTTAGTTAACGCATGTTTTGAATCTAATATTATAGGATGTTTAGTATTATAATCAAGATTAGACAGTTTCAACCTACCTCCAACTCTTATCATTTTATTCTTATCAATAAAACTAGCTAAACCTTTAAACCGATTTTTTAAACCTTTAACATCATTTTTCTTTAAACAATTAAATTCCGTTTTAAAACTTTGGTTTTGTGCGAGTTTTATTAAGCAATTTAGGGAATCAGTTAATTCAGTAACAGAAAGTCTCTCTGTCGAACGAACCTTTTTTAATTTTGCAGCAAGAAGATTATAGTAAAATCTTCGACAGTAAGCAACAACTCTTTGGAGTTTTGTTAACTTAGAAATTTTTTTAAACAAATCAAAATCATCTGCTACTGAATAGAATACATCAATCTTTTTTATTTCAGGAACCTCAGTGAGTGAAGGAACAAATTTGAAATTAAATGAAGAAGGATCAAAATCATGTATCCAAGAAGGACCAGACCACCACAAAGTACTTGCAAGCATCTCTGAGGGTAAAAAACCTCTTGACACAATATCTGCTGGATTTTGCTTAGATTCAACATAGTTCCATTTAAATGCGGCAGTTAAATTTTGTATTTCAGCTACTCTTGAATTGACAAATGTTTCCAATTTATAAGGCTCTGTATGTAACCAATGTAGTACAATTAAAGAATCTGTCCAAAGATAACATTCAAAATCATTTATCATGCACTCTGAAACAACACTAACAAGTTTAGCAAGAATTAACGCAGCCAACAACTCTAATCTTGGAATTGTCAACGATTTCAATGGAGCCACTCTAGATTTGGAAGAAAGAAGAGTAACTTTAACTTCTCCATTTGCATTTACAGATCTCAAATAAACTACAGCACCGTAAGATCTAATACTAGCATCTGAAAATCCAAAAATTTGAATTTTAGTAGGTTCGTCATCCCAATCAATCCTCATACTCCATAGTTTTTGAATTAATCTTTTAATCATTATAATACAAGGGGATAATAACCCTAATGGATCATAAATCTTTGAAATCTCAGAAAGAACATGTCTCTTCGTACATCGTTTGTTAATTGTAGGTTTTATAATTTTAAACGACAAAGTATCAGTGTTACAACACCATTGAATGCCCAAACATTTTCATCTCTTTATCACCAATTTGTACAATATTGTCATTATTTGAATAGTTCAATGACCCTTTAAAATGATTTAAAACCCGATGACTATTGGATCTCCATTTTCTTAAAGGAAAACATCCTGAGTTTAAAATGTGGGTAATTTCATCACAGACTGTGATTGCTTCGTTTTCATTTTGAAACCCAACTAATAAGTCATCAACATAAAAGTTTTCTAATATTATTTTGCAAGAAATTAAAAATTTATCTTTATACTCATGAGCAAGCTGATGTAAGCACCTTATAGCTAAAAAGGGTGCACTTGTTGTGCCATAAGTGACTGTATTTAAATCGTAAATTTGAACATCGTGATTTTGATCAAATCTCCAAATAATTCTTTGTAAATGTCTGTCATCTTTATGAACCAATATCTGTCGATACATTTTACTGATGTCTGCCGAAACAACATATGGCATTTGCCTGAATTTTATTAAAATGTCAAATAAATTTGACAAAATAGGAGGTCCGATTGGTTGCAGATCATTCAAAGAATGACCAGAATCTTTAAAGCAGACCCATTAAAAACTACTCGAATTCGTGTCGTAAGACTTTCATCATGAATCACCGCATGGTGTGGTAAAAAATATGAAACTTTATTACCCAAATCTTTAACTAAGCTCATATGCTTTAAATCCAAATATTCCTTCATAAACGAACGATAATCATTTTTTAAATCAGCATTTTTTTCAAATCTTCTCTCTTGAGACAAAAATCTTTTTATAGCAAATTGTTTGAAACATCCAAGTTTATTAATATCTCCTTTTAAAGGAATTCGTACAACAAATCGGCCATCCAATTCTCTAGAAAAGGTATTATTAAAATGTTCTTCACATTTATCATCTTCTGATGACATACACTGTTTAGTATTTACTTCTTCTGTTAACCAAAATTTTTGTATTGTTTCATTTAAATCATTATTCATTTGGGTTGAGAAAAAACTAAAGTTTTGATTTGGACAATTAGTAGAAAAACAACCAGAAACCACATAACCAAAAACAGTGTTTTGCAAGATTGGAAATCCTTTACCAAGCTCAATTTTATCAGATTTCAAACAATCCCAAAAATTTGACGCTCCTATCAAAAGATCTATAAGTTTAGGTTTATCAAATTCAGGGTCTGCTAGCCTAATATTTTTTGGTATGTTCAACATAGAAGTGTTTATAGTAGTTTTTGGCATTTGATCCGAAATTTTAGGCAAAACAATACCTTGAAGTTGTAAATTAAAATTATCTAGACGAGATTTAATCTTAATCGAACATTGTTTATTCAATACTGATGTTGTTAAATTGATTCCTGTCACAGAAATATTTGTTTTCGATTCTTTTAATCTAAGTTTTTCAACTAATCCTTTTGAAATAAAATTAGACTGTGATCCCGAATCTAAAAGAGCATAGCAAGAATGCATAATGCCATTTGAATCAAAAACATTAACTTTAATTGTAGACAACAAAACGTAAGACTTATTTGAATTTGCAATAGCTACACCGACTGTGGTGTTCTCTTGGTTAATATGAAGTAATCTACTGTGTTTTTCTTTGCATTCGAAACAAGGACCTAACCTGCAATTATCCGCATTGTGCCCTTTACATAAACAGTTCAAACATAAACCTAAAATTTGTATCTTGATTAATCTATCTGAGACATTTAAGTCTAAAAACTCTTTGCATTTGTAAATTTTGTGATCATTTTTTTCACAAAAGTAGCATTTCAATAAATTTTCTTTATTGGGTTTACTCTCGGTTTTACATAAAAAACTTTTTACATTTTTGTCTTTTAAATCTTTGAAATTTTTATTCTTTTCAATTTTAGTGAAATCTTTTTTAATGTTTAAATCTAGTGACTCAAGTAAATCAGCTCTTTCATTCAAAAATGTTGTTAATTCTTTTAATGTTGGTAAATCAGAATCTTTCTTAAATTTTTCCCATTCACATGCAGTTTGATAGTCTAATTTTGTAAATACTAGATGTATTAATAATGGATCCCAAGAATCAGTCTGCAAGTCAAGATTATTTAAGGCTCTCAAATGTTTAAAAAGTTAATCAACAAGATTACGCAAATTAAAATGTGAACTTTTTTGTACAACCGGTAAACTAAAAATTCCTTTGAGATGGCTAGATATCAATAATTTTTTATTGTCAAATCTTTTACATAGTAATTCCCAGGCAATGTTATAATTATCCGAAGAAAACTCAAGTGAATGAATGATTTTTAATGCTGTGCTGTTCAAACTCGCTCTTAAGTAATGAAACTTTTGAATCTGATTAATTGAGTCATTTTTATCAATAAGAGAAGAGAACACATCTTTGAAACCTAACCAACCTTCATAAGTTCCATCAAACTTAGGCAAATCTATTATTGGAAGCTTAATCTTAGAAAAACTATTTGCTAGCACATTCTCATTTGTATTCCGATTGTCATTTGACCGTGTAGTACTTGCTGTCTGTCCACCTTCACTGCTAGTCGGACTCGCACTTCTTGAGTGAACATTAACCCCATTATTTACTGGCTTTATTTTATTTAAAATGTTTTTAGCTTTAGCAAATGCTTTGTCATATCTATCAAAAAAGAGATCTCTCTCGTTGTATTGAAATTCTAAAGTATCTTCCTCACATCCAACCTCTATCCGTGATTGCACCTCCTCGAACTCGTCCAACACCGCACCTAATCTATCCGTTTTCATACGCAATTCGATAATTGTTTCATCATTCAATGTTGAATTTTGAAGAAATTCATCACTAATTAAATTCACAAATATAACAAAGGTAGTTACCTTCTTTTTAATTGTTCCTCTTTTGCGATTTAATACTTCCATCTTAATCTATCAATCAAAACTTTAACTAAAACTGTTCTTATGAAATCTGAATCTTAACCTCAGTTAATTTATCTCACGTCTAAGAATAGGAAAATATATAGGAAATCTCACCTATCTTATGGTCAGCAATCTTTCATCTACCATTAATAATCTAATAATCCATAATCTTGATCACGTTGACAAAACGTTGACGACACCGCCATTTTGCATCACATCAAATCCATTCCTTTTCAATCATATGAAAATCAACTATCCGGGTGAGTAGGACCAAATTATGTAGGTAATTTGACGTAGTGGACTGTATTCATCATATAGACTAGATAATTGAATCTGCTTTTCAAGTTTTATTATCTTTATTTATTATCAAAACAGTAAACAGTGCTCGCATAGCAAGCGACGTTGTGCAGCGTCTTGATCAGTCTAACAAAACCAGTGCGGCAGACTCTCTTCGTAAACAATCGGGTAGCGCCTTGAACCGAACGCTACAGTTAAAAGAGCGGCAACTTTAAATACATTTAAAACAACAAGAACAGCTCGTTCAAGTATCAACTATTATAATGCAATAGAAAAACAAATATCTTAAGAAGAATAAATCTAAGCTTACTTCTAATTGAATATGACTGACTAAGAATTCTGGTAGTCCGCGTTATCCTGAGTTATCTATTCACTATATGAATCGCGCTATTGTTCTATTGAAAAATATGTTTACTCGCTTAGCTTTATTCCTTTAAGGTAAGTATATAATAATAGCTAAATAATTATTTATATATTATGGTGAATCAGGGATTCTATATGAATCTAACTTAATACTTTTAGGTAAAATACATTGTAACAATTGCAACAAAACAAAGAGATGTATTCATAAGTGTTGATTACAATAATAATAGGGGTATACAACATAATCTCTTGTTACAACAACATATTACAAAAATTCTGTAAACATTTTTAAAATACCATCTTATATATAAAGTTGTCTTTACACAATAGCGTATAAAATATTATAAACAAATGTTTATACAATACAACTAAAGGGATACGTATTGTACATTAATATATTTAAGCAACATGATTTTTAACATGATTTAACATTATTTGAAATATATAAGTCAAACTCCAAAATATAATCAACGTTCATTAAATATTTGAACACTTTAAAAAATATTAGAACTAATCAACTGAAATAAAAGTTAAAATATAACGACAAAAAACATAATGATGAGATCAATAACTTAAATGGTGAAATATTTTAGGTACACGCGTGTGGTATGACCCTTAATGGTCATACCTTACATCATAAATTTGCTTTTTTAATTCTTTTAATTGTTATGAAATTGATAACATGAATATTTTTTACAGCTGCCATGCAGGAGAAAGAAATAGCATTTTAAGTTTATCAAGTAGTAAGGAGATACTATAGGCAGACAGGGGGCGGTCCCACTGGCGCCAGCTAACTCCGCCCCCCATTTGAGCTACTGTCATTCTATTCCCGCCTCCAACTCCGCCTCCGCCTTAGGTTCCGCTTTAGGTTCAGCCTCCGCCAAAGATTTCGCCTCGGCCTTAGGTTCGGCTCGACCTTAGGTTCCGCCTCTGCCTTAGGTTCCACCATTACCACCACCTTAGGTTCCCAATTGGTGTTTTGGGAGCCATTTTACTAGGGTAATAAAGTTTGAAGGCCACTCAATTGGTTCCTTATGGGAATCATCATTGCGGCTCTTGACCAATGAGGTGTGTTCTTTGGGAACCATTATTCTTGCAAATAAGGATAGGTACGGGCAAAAAATAAAACAACTAAATATGTTGACATACAAATTTAATATATAATGCGGACTTAAACACAAATTACATTTACATTTAAATTACATTTGTAACACTTTGAATGTTCGCGCGGTCCGCGATCGACGCGCCCCCTGCCGATTCGGGGATTAAACAGGAGAGAAAAAAAGAAAGAAGAAGAAGAGTTCATTACAATCTAGAATTGTGGTTGAAAACTGGTCTTTATCTAAGCCACAATTAATATACATAACCATCCTGTTAATGTGTTTCTTTTAAAAAGTAATAAATGTAAAACAAGGAAAATACACAAATTCTTGTAAAGTTCGTGAGTGTATTTTTTTCTGTTCTCCCCATATCGGTCGACGTAAAGCGCAATTCTTACGTTTATATGGTGTGAATGACATGAAATAACCACGCGATTTCGAAGACTTAAATTATTGAATATCCTAATCAGTAATTTTCTCCGACGGTTAACCACCTCGTAGGTTACACTGGCGCCCAACGTGGGGCCTCCCACAAGATTTACAAGTTAAAGTGCAGTTTTTCCTTTGTTCGATAAACGAGGTAGAACATAACCTCACCGCAATTGCGAATCAAGAAGACTCCAACCGCGTTCATCGGTACAATTTGAGATCAAGACCAAGAAGAAGAGACGCAACCAAAATGCCCGATACGCAAAATGTAGTAATGACAACCGAACAACTTCAGCAGCTAATCGCCGCCGTCCAAAACATGGGCCCGAATAATCAAAACCCGAATCCCAACTTACCTCAAACCGGCAACTTTTCCAAGTGCAGTTCGCGTTTTTCGGGAAACAAAAATGACGACATCAACGCTTTTATCGACGCGATAACGGTTTACAAAGACTGCTTACATATTTCGGACGCGATCAAAGGTGTACCAATGCTACTCGACGAGGTTGCCGCAACATGGTTTCAAGGAGCAAAATCATCAATGACAACATGGAACGAAGTGCTCGATGGTCTACGACATGCGTTTGGCCGTCATCTACCTCCGCATATGATTTTCCGCGAACTATTCGCAAAAGAGCAAGGCGATCATGAAGCAACAGATATCTTCGTAAGTAACGCCCGTGCTCTTTTAGCGCAGTTGCCTGCCGAACCCGTATTAGACAAGACGCATATGCTAAACATGATATATGGCTTGATGAACAGACGAATCAGAAATCGTTTGCCTCGCGAACAATTCAATAGTTTCAAACAATTGATCGAAAAGTCGCGCGATATCGAAATGACATTCGCCGAAACAGCCAAGAAAACTCCAGCTGCTCCTGAAAAAAGAGAAAACAACAGCGAACGAAAACAACGACCTCGCTGCGATTTTTGCAAGAATTTCGGCCACAATCAAAAGGACTGCCGAAAATTTGCCGCGATTATGGAATCGCCAAACAACGCCGTGAAAAAAGAAGCAAGTAATAATCATACGAACCGTTCAACTCTCGCATGCTATGGATGCGGTACTCCTGGCGTAATAAAGAGCAACTTCGCGAAATGCAAATCGACCCAAAATGCATCGGGCCACAACACAGAGATTTTTTCCATTGGCATGGAAAAACATCCGATTAATCCCCGAGCCAGGCCCATGATGATGATTAACGTAAATAATTGCAAAGGATACGCCTTGGTGGATATCGCTGCAAAACAAAGTATTGCTGGTTGCCGCCTATACGAACTCCTCCTCTCCCACAACCAGGAATTCCAAAGTACCAACATGCAAGTGACTTTAGCGGATGGCACCGAACGAAACAGAAACGTCTTATTCACCACTGTCGAGGTAGGTTTAGTCGACAAAAAAAATTAAAACAACTTTCCTCGTATTTCCAGAAGCCAAATCTAACAAAACTTTACTTGGGATCGACTTCGCCGAAGACGCAGGAATGATATTGGACATAGCAAATCGCACTTGGTATTTTGCAGACGACCCCCAGAGAACTTTCGAATTACCATTCGAAGATAATCTTTCACGGATTGACGCTAAAATCGAAATCAACTCCATCCAAATGCGCAAGGACGAAGGAAACGATTTAAACACATATGAGAAGCAACGTATGGATGAACTACTCAACTGTTACACAGCCGTTTTCGATCACATAAGGGAACCCGCGAAATTCGGCGAACACAAGATCGATACTGGAGATCATCCACCGGTAGCAATACCCCCATATTCGATGACAAATCACAAAAAAGAAATTTTGAGGGTAGAACTCGACAAGATGCTCGACGAAGACATAATCGAACCCTGCGAATCACCCTGGGCTTCGCCAGTAGTTCTCGTCCCCAAAAAAGACAACGGCTGGCGCGTTTGCATTGACTACCGAAAACTGAACGCGATCACAGCTGCTGACAAGTATCCTTTACCACGCATAGAAGAGTTGCTACACTCTGCCAAACAAACATTGTACATGTCCACAATTGACTTACGATGCGGTTATTGGCAAGTGCGCATGCGCGAGAAAGATATGGACAAAACGTGTTTTACGACTCCTTTCGGCACATTTCGGTTTAAACGAATGCCATTCGGTTTACGAAATTCCGGTGCAACATTTCAAAGACTAATCGACTGTTTCCGAAGTGGACTTGGCGAACTATTAGTGCTCGCGTATCTAGATGATTTGGTCGTAATATCGGAATCGTTCGACCAACATGTGAAAGACCTTACTGCAGTGTTCAAGAGATTAAACTTTTTCAATTTAAAAGCCCGCCGCGAAAAGTGTTTTTTTGTGCGTGCTTCGGTGGAATATCTCGGTCATTTAATAACAGCGCGAGGCATTTAAGCCAAACCCAGTAAAGTGTCAGCCATAGTAAACATGGCACCACCCAAAAATGTCAAACATTTAAAAACTTTCATCCAAACCGCGTCGTGGTTCCGTCGGTTCATCCCGAACTTTTCCGAGATCGCCCAACCATTAACCAAACTATTGAAGAAGAATGCAAATTGGGTATGGGAATCCGACCAAGATAATGGATTTAAAAGGATCAAACATGCCTTATCATCGGCCCCGGTATTACGTCAAGCCAATGAGAACCTCCCTTACGTCATTCGCACAGATGCCAGCGGATACGCTCTCGGAGCCGCTTTACTTCAGGGGGAGGGCGCTGATGAACGACCTATTGAGTATGCAAGCCGTCTACTCAACCCAGCCGAACGAAACTACGATACTACTCAAAGAGAGGCTCTCGCGGTAGTATGGGCTTGTGAAAAGTTTCGAGGATATATAGACGGATGTTCTGTGACGATTGGATCCGATCATCAGCCCCTGCGATGGCTGATATCACTTAAGTCGCCTACCGGTCGCTTAGCGCGTTGGGCATTAGCGCTTCAGTCATACGATCTAAAAATTCATTATGTTCCCGGAAAATGTAACGTAATTGCAGATACCTTGTCTCGACCCGTACATACGACTGGAGATGTCGCTTGTTCACTATGCACTGTGGAAATCGAAATTCCTACTTTATCTGCTAGCGTTCTACGAGAGCAACAACTATCCGATCCGGAAATTCGTAAGATCATAGAGAGCATCGAAACACCTAACGATCCAAATGTCGCGACTTGGCTAGATCGAGGCTATGTCATGAATGAGGGTATTTTATATCGTTATTTGGCTGAGAATGACGAGAAAAATCCTTTTTTAGTCATTCCGAAAGACGAAAGGGCAGAGATTTTGCGAGCAAACCACGACACTCCAGAGAGTGGTCACTACGGCGTGGAGAAGACATTCAGGAGCATCTCAAACAAATATTATTGGCCAGGAATGAAACAAGATGTCATCCGATATCTCAAAGGGTGCGTAGAATGTCAGAAATATAAATATGATCATTTTAAGCCCACCGGTTTATTGAGAACCCCAGCCGCTAATCAACGTTTTGAAACTATTGCTGTCGATCTGTTCGGTCCGTTACCATTGAGCCCGGACGGACACAACTGGATATTAATAGTCGAAGATGTCGCCAGTAAGTGGGTGGAGTTATTCCCCTTAATTGAGGCTACCGCCGAAGCTTGCTCGAAAGTATTGATATGTGAGATCTTCTTGCGATATGGAGTTCCAAGGAAAGTAATTTCTGATAATGGAGTACAGTTTGTGAGTGCCATTATGCAGTTGGTTTGCGATTGGTTTGACGTCAAACAACAAGTGATCCCATTATATCATCCAGCCGCGAACCCTGTCGAGAGAAAGAATAGGGATTTGAAAAGCCAACTAGCTATATTGGTTGCAAATGACCATGGTTCATGGGTCGACAAACTCCCATCTATCAGGTTTTCCATGAACACTGTGGAAGGAATAACTACCGGATTTACTCCAGCGTATATCACTTTTGCCCGGGAATTAAGAAAAATTGACGAAGTAAGAAGGGATTTTTGAGACGTCAAAATCAGTGAAAATCTACCCGCTCTGCTAGCGCCCATTTTGCGGTCTGTTGATGAAACTATGGCCCAAGTTAGAGAGTATCACGAAAAGGGACAAGATCGACAGAAAGTATATTTCGATTCCAAGAGGAAAGGTGGGTCGCAACCTTCGTATGAACCAGGTGAACTTGTCTTAGTGAAGACCCATGCCATAAGTAACGCAAAGAAGAATGAGTCCGCCAAATTTTACCCAAAAAGAGATGGTCCTTATGTCGTTACCGAAGTAATCTCGCCAGTCGCGTATCAAATATCTACTCTCGAAGGTAATCCAACCCCACTTGGTAAATATCATGTTTCAGATCTGACTAAGTTCGAAGACAATCAAGGTGATATTCCGGGTCCCGCCCGTCCTATTCGTAGGCGTGGAAGGCCTTCCAAACCAAAAAGCGTTTCTGGACCCGACTCCGACACGATCGTCGAATCCAGAGGGGGAGGGTAACCTACGAGGTGGTTAACCGTCGTAGGTTACCATTTACATTTTATATTCAATAAATTTGTTATATAATAAAAATACATTTGATAATGATTAATGACAATAATTAGAATTATGAAACATACATATCGGCTTAGAGTTAGATAATTTAAAATTTGGATGTTCTACATCAGTAAAATCTTCAAAATTAACAACATTTTTATTTTTAAATATTTGTTTAAGAAAATCATACTTTTGATTATCTTTTACAATTATGGTATCAGCATTTTTTGTAGTAAAATGTAACAGTTCTGATATCTTGTTGTAATCGATGTACTCGTCACTCCAACGGTTTCCGTGGTAGTTTTTCTCCAACCAAATTGCTTGTTTTCTTTCATCGTCATTTAGCAGATTAAATTTTATAGGTGGTTTGAATAGAAAATGTCCCACAGAATTTCCATTAAAAACACTTACTTCTTTTGGAATAGAATTACATTTTTTATTATTAAATTTAACAAAGCCTTGCATATCAACAAAAACTACTTTCATGATGTCTATTGAAAATGTAAGTATAATTTTAAAAATTACTCCAATATATATAGAAATAATATAAAAATCATATAGATAATTGTAATAAAATCACTAAAATTAAAAATAATTAGTGAAAAAAACTAAAACTAAAAATAATAAGTAAAAAAACTGATATTAAAAATAATAAGTAAAAAAACTAAAAATAATAAGTATAAACTAAAATTTAAAATAATAAGTAAAAATTATGATGATAAAAAAACTTAAATATTACGCATTTAGTCTTTTGTAACCATATGGATACGAATCGTAATTATCACTATATTGTTTCTTTAAATACACGGGTTTTATAATTGTTGATTGTGATGTTATAGTTGCCACTCGAAATGGTTTGACACGAACAATTTTGTTTGGAATGGTTAGTTGAATTTGATTTTTCACACATTTCTCACCGTTGATTCTACGTTGTTCTTCGGAAACCACTAAATGAGAGAAGGTGTTAAAGTTAATTGTTGATTGATTTCCGGAGTTTAGAGATATCTGTAAAAACAAAGAGAAAAAAAAATGTTACTTATTAGTAATAAACTAGAAATAAATTATAAAAAATTACTCCTTTAATTTTTAGAATAGTATTTAAAATTTTAATTCCATCTGTAACTTCGAATGCATATGATTTTGGACCACATGAATAAAATTTAGAAATGTATGCATTGGAGCCATATGATTCTAATTCATTGGTCATCATACCAAGAAAATTACCAGTTTCAGGTAACCAATCACCAGATTTGTGTGTAAATATTATTGAATCAGTATCATAGTATAGTATTCTGCTAGATAAAGGTTTTAAGTATTTATAGAGATGAAGTCGTGCCAAACATGTTGTATATGCGGCGATGGGTACATTGACGCACTTATGAGGTGCAGTCGTTTCACTAATTGATGAATAGGTAACCATAACCTTTTCCTCACAGATTAACAATGTAGAATGTATTTTCATACCAGGATTATTTAAATAATTTAATAATTGTTCATACGTATTGCCAGAATTCAACTTGCGTGAAAATATCCCTCATTCCAAATTTTCCCCATAATGCAGTTAATTGTAATTTTGATACGGCACGTAGTCCTGGATTATATCCTATTTTTTGGGTATCCAGCATAACACCTTCCTTCACATAATATTCATTTAAATATTTTTGTTTCTCATGAATATCTTCAGTGTTAGACGGCCATCCAGATGTTTCTTGTTTCATTTTAAGAAATTTATTTACATATTCAGTAAATAGTCCACCAGATTTTGTCTCACAATTGTATTGCTCAATGTCGTATTGCCAAAATTCGAAAGTTTTTAGTAATTTATATCCTTCTTTTAGAGAAACGATTATTTCATTATTACCCATGTACCAGTCAACATTCGCTCTTCATCTTTATGATTACATGCGTTTATATTATGTGTAGCACATGTATAACATAATGCAAATATTAATTTTCCGTTTATTCTTAATGGTAACACCGGGATTCTTAAATTACGTGGCGGCAAAACAGAACATTTTATAATACCATTCAATTTATCATTTAATGTAGGGCAATCTTCGCCTATGTAAATTTTTGGATGACCTATAGGATATTTACCGTACTTATTTATGTATGGATATAATGAACAAACATTGTAATAAAATATTTTTTCATCATTTTCGCAAATATATAATGATTTAATAGTTTCTACGCGAACTCCATAAAATGCATCTCGCGGGTTTAATGGTTCGACCGGTAAATTTTGCGTATTAACAAATTTTTTTAGATCAGCATTATCTAGTAACATTTCATTAAATTTACATTCCCACATTTCTTCAAGTTGATATCCCGCTTTTCTATACATCTCGATTTTATTTATCGTGTTTTCGTACCGAATTTTAAACGTATCATTATATTTTAATATTTCAACATCCCGATTATTTGGAAAGCAAGATTTGCAACCATGAAAAAAAAAACCTTTAAATTCAAAAATTGTATTATTAGTTTCACAATACCCATCTACTTTACGGCCAAGAATTCGCCTTTCTTTACCATTTTCGGCAGAAATTATTCGTATATTTCTTGTATGTTCAATAAATTTGAGCCACAATAAAGACTTAAACGAAAATTTATCACTTTTTCTATATCCACCATGTGGGATTATACCAATAGTATTTTGTATAAGATACTTTTGTCTAAATACATACATGCAACTGCTTGCAATTGTAATGCATTTACGAAACACATCTACATTATTTTCATTTAAAAAAAGTTTTCTAAATTATATACATGTGGATTTTAAAATGGTAACATCGTTTATACAATACTTAATTAACTCGTTTTTAAAATTAAAAGTGTAATTTGATTAATGTAAATTTTCATACCAAATATTGAAAGTTTTTTTTTCATTTATTGATATTGATTCACAACCATAAAATTTCTTATCTGGTAAAGTTCCATTATATTCTAAATTTTCCATTTTATTAAAAAAATGAGGAAAGTATCCTTTTTCTAATCCATCAATATTGAAGGTTTTTGGTAACTTTGAAAGAGCCATTGGAAAAAAATTTAAAGAATCAATAAATTTAACACCCGATTGAAGTTCAATAAGTAAAATTTTATTACCATTCATTAAAACTTTTGGTATGTATTCTAACTCGTTCAATATATACTTTAAAATAAATTGGCCATCGTATGATTTAAAATTATGTGCAAACACAATTACTTCTTTAAAAATTTGTCTTGGTAATTTACACAAATAGTCCATAAAATATTTTACAGGGTGATTTTGACAAAAATATATGTTGACGTATACCACACATATTACATATATTTGTAACATCTTCAAAACACCTATAACAACATTGTTGTGCTACACATAAAATTGGTACATGTTCAAATAAATTGTTTTTTGTTTTATAGACAATTCCTGCGTACATTCTAAATCAAAGAAAACATATAGTGTGTTTTCTGAAAAAAATTGCCTGTTGATTTTAATTTTTTGGATGTAGCACAAATGATTTGAATCTACATGCTTTTTACAAATTTTACAAAAAATAAAATTGCATTTATGTATATATTCACTATCTACTCTATAGACTTTTCTACATTCTTTACAATATTTGATACCCTCACAAATAGTTGTACCATTTGAAAAATATTTTTGGGTTATGTGTATACTGTAACATTCATCACCATAAAAATTTCGGTTACATAAATTACAAAAGACAATTTTATCGGAAGAATTGTGTTTTTTATAACATTTTGTACAAGCTATTAAACAACGATGACGACCGTGTTGATTATAACTTATGTTACAACTTCTACAATAATAACCAGTATTAGTAAAACCTGTTATTTTTTGTAATTAAATTGTAATGATTAATTTCCTCCGAGTAAACAATATCGATGTGTTTAGCATTTACATTACTTGATTGACCTTTAAATAATATTACTTTTGATGTAATCCCTGAAAATACAGTTATTATAAATTGGTCTTTTAAATAATTTTGAAATTTTATAATAGTATCCAAAGTGGCTCCATTTTCATTTATTTCGATTTCAGATTTTGTACATAAATCTAATGCACAAGATTTCTTAAACTTTAATTTTTACGCATTTTAATAAATTTAATTTTATCGGTATGATTAGTAATACCTAGTACTAATGAACGAACAAAACATAAATTATCGGAATTTTGAACCACTACAATACATCGTTCTTTTAAGCAATATTCGGTAAATGGTAAAAAAATATTTTTTAACTTACCACGTGCTATGGTGGTGTTTTAGTACCTAGGTGTTTTAGTATAACAAAAATTTACTAGTAATGGTAAAGAATTGGGTCCCACAATAAATTCGTTGTTACTTTGAACAATCTTCGCTAAAGCATTAAATATAACATTGGATGTCAAATTTGTGGCATTTCTATAAGACATTCCTAAAGGTCTATCTGGTGAACTAACAGAAGAAATTTCTAAACATACTTTGTCGTGGTCTCCTACGCCGTATCGATTTTTCAAATATTGTAGAAGCTCGTCAAATGTTGATTGAATCCATTCGTTTAATGTTTGTGAAGATAAGTCGGGATGTAGGGATACCGAAACTTGTGTCCACCCCGAGTGAAAACGTCTACTTATATTTTCCGAAACCCTTAGTACTTTAAAATTACGATTCTCCATATTCCTTTTAGTTGTTGATACTAAACGCTAGATCAACAGAATTCCCGACATCCGCTATTATAGTTACGAAAGTTGAATCAAACAGATCCAACTGCTCATCGGATATTTCCTCAGAGACACGTTTTGGCAGATACACTGATTTGTAGCCCTCTTCCAAATCAGCAATCTCGGTTTGCCCATATCTTTTTGTGATGGTCCTTAGTTTATCAATTTTATATTTCTTCCTTTTTTTGAGGGACTTTATTGATACCGTTTCACGAATTTTTAATGAACTGTTTATTTTATTAAATAATTCTTGGGACATTGTTACTGTAGTATGTAATATTAACACTAGTTACGTATAGAAATTCCTTGCCTATTTATACACAGTTCGATAAAATTGCAAGATACTTTTACATTGTAATTTATTTTAAGTGCATCATTAATTGTGACATATGTATATGTATAAAACTAGCAATTATTTTTAACGAGTATCTTCGATAAATGCATAAAACCACTTTCAAATAAAAAAAGCTTCGCCTACTCATACGTTTATTATAAGTAATAAACTCGGTAATAAACGTGTTAGTACTTGCAGAATATAATTTTCCGCGCTTAACCTTGGCCGTGCCAAGATTGGGTTGTTAAAAAAGTTCATCTTGTGTTCTATGATAAAAAATGTGCACCATGACGAATAAATATTGGACTCTTTGGTATGAGTATGAACTTGACGATGTATAACCAAATAATAAATAATATAATAACAAATCGATTTCTATTGTATTTATATTTGGTATTTATTTTACTTTGTATTTATATTTTGTATATTGTATATTTTGTTGTTGTTATTTAAAAAAACCATAAAAAAACTAGGTTTTTGATATATTTTATTGTTAAACTCCCAAAATAACAACTAAATGTATACAGAATTTGATGGAATGTCGACCGCGTTGCCATCTATTAACATGTAGTTTACACTTCTTTACTTAGATGTTCTGTGGTCTCCGCGCTTCAGGTGTTGGTAGGGTTTGGATCGCCTGTTGTCTCTCTGTACTCTCTGGAGGACCCTTCGCTCCAATACAATGTTATTGCAACTCGGATCCAGGTTCAATGACCAATCTTCGTCGCAGTGGACTTCTTTTGGTGGATTGGTTTGGTTGTCGCTCAGCTGGATCCAGTGGAGCTGAGCCATGATTTTCTCCATGTCCTCCGGTTTTGATTCCGGTCTCGATTTCGGGCGACTCTCGCACTTCCTTCTGTGTTGTGGCATACGGTGTGGTAGCACTTCATGGTTTGGGTTGTATTCGCACGGGATTAGTATTGAAACTACTTTAATTGAAATAGTGATGGCAAGAATAAATGGTTCTTTAGTCTTCAACTTGACAAGAGATACGAGATACTTTTATTTTACAGAATAATCAATTGACATTACAATATATAAAATAAGCACACTTGACTATAATAAATAATATTCGCCTACTAACACAATCATAATCAACATTAGGTTTATATTATTGTATTCATAAAATGATATTGATCAATCAATTTCAACACCCCTCCTCAATAATTTAAACCATATTCGGATCGCAATTTTTGAAACCGTGATTGAGCTAATGGTTTTGTCATCAGATCCGCCAACATAGTTTCTGTTGGACAATACTCACACACAATAACACCTGCTTCAATGTAATCTTTTACAAAATGAATCTTTGTGTCAATATGTTTAGTTCGATTAGATAATTTTTCTTCTATAATAATTTTTAAACAACTTTGATTATCTTCATAAATTATTGTTGGTGCATTAATTGTTTGTTTCATATCAATTAACAATCGTCCAATCCAAATAGCTTCTTGACTAGCTTCGCTGAGTGCAATAAATTCAGCTTCTGTAGATGATAGAGCCACGCAATTTTGTTTACGACACATCCAACTTATAATACCACCATTTAGAAGAAATACATATCCACTGTTTGATTTTCTAGTATTTCTATCTTCAGCCCAATTAGCATCAGCAAAACCAAAAAATCCCTGTTCTCGTTGTTTATTTCCAAGTGTAAGCTTAAAATCACACGTTCCTTTCAAATAAGTAAGTACTCGTTTTAGCTCAACCCAATCTTCCTGACGTGGTTTGCTTGTCTTTTGTGCTAAAATAGACACAGCTGCTGCTATGTCTGGCCTAGTATTGACTGAAATGTACAATAATGATCCTAATAATTTCTGATACTGTATATTCGTTAGAAGTAAACCATCATCTGTATCTTGATTTGTTTTAATCCATTTTGATTTTTGTTTACTTGATAACGCTTGGCTTAATGATTTCGGTTCCATGATTGCATTGATTCTATAACGAACTGGTTTTACACCCTTATTTAATCGTTGTGACTGTCTTGGTAACCGAATTGCATCCGCATGATCATCTATTGTTAAACCATCCCTATCTTCATCAGAAAAATCACTCAAATCCGGATCAATTTCCTGTTCCTGTGAAACTTCACTATCTTCATCATATTCAATCAAATCTGAATTAAGTTCCTTTTTGCTAGTTTCATTTATACATTTTTTCACACTTGTATCAACAAAAGATTCTCCGCAATGACTTTCTGTAGATACAAACTTTACATCACGACTTATAACAAGTTTCTTCTTGTTTAAATCGTAACAACGATAAGCTTTTGAATTCTCATCGTATCCAACTAAAATCATTGCTTCTGCGGTGTTATCCAACTTTCTTCTTTTCTGCTGTGGCACATGTACAAAACACTTACTTCCAAAAATCTTTAAATGCCGATTATCAGGCTTTTGATTACTTCATAATTCATATGGTGTTTTACATGTTGCCCTGGTGAGAACACGATTTTGTATATAATTAGCCGCATTTACCGCTTCTGCCCAAAAAATATTAGGCAATTCAGCATCCGTAAGCATACACCTGGCCATTTCCATCAACGTTCTATTCTTGCGTTCAGCTGTACCATTCTGTTGAGGTGAATAAGCTGTTGTCAATTGAATTGCAATTCCTTCCTTTTTTAAAAATGACGTTATGCTTTTTCCAGTATATTCCCCTCCTCGATCTGACCGTATCATCTTTAGTTTCTTTCCGAATTTATTCTGAACTAACTGTAAATATTCCTTTAATTTTGTTTCCATCTCCGACTTTTGACTCAACAAATAAATTACGCTTGGTGATATTGTTTGCATAGGACCGCAAATATCAGTATGCACTAAATCTAAAATTGATTTTGACTTTGTTTCAGATTTATTTGGAAATGGCAACCTTGTTGTTTTTGCTTTTAAACATACCTCACATTGTAATTTCTTTTTACATTCAATTATCTCAATGCCTTCAATAAGCTTATTTCGGTACATTTCCTTAATGGCCTCTGGATCACGATGTCCAAGAACACGATGCCAATAATGAATACATTTATCACATGATGAACTTCCTTCAGATATTGTACAAATTGAAGTTGATTCATGCAATTTGTACAAATTATCTACTTCATCTATCACTGCAATCTGCTTTCCGTCCTTCATAATTTCACAAATTTTATTATTGAAAATAACTGTAAAACCTTTATCCACTAATTTCTTTACAGATAGTATATTTCCTTTTATTCCTGGAGCATATAACACATCTGATATAGTGGCTACAGAAACATTACCATTCTGATTTTCTAATTTTACTTTACATATTCCTTTACCAAGAACATTAGATTGTGCCCCATTAGCCAAATCAACAACACTCTTATATGTTCCATCAACCATTGAAATCAAATTTTTATCACTGGTCACATGACTTGTAGCACCAGAATCAACTATCCAACCATTACCTTTTGATGTCATGACAAATAACACATCACTTGGTTTTTCTTCAACCTTATTTGCTTTTTCCTTCATTAAATTTTCCTTATCCTTTTTAAGTTTCCATGCTTTATATTTTCCACAATCCTTTTTAACATGATTAGGCTTTTTATAGAAAAAACATATTCGAACTTCTGCAGTTTTCATCACCGATTCACTGTTGCTCACATTTTCATCATTTCTACGTGCATATTCATCCAATAATTTTGATTGAACCAACGACATTGTCAATTCATCTTCTTTTCTTACTTCAAGTGCTGAAACCATTGAATCAAAACTTTTTGGTAAACTTGACAAAACAATAGCGACACGCCAACTTTCTGCCAATTGATCTACACCCAAATCAGCCAATTTTTGAAATAATTCATTGAATTCAGCAATATGATGTTCCATACTTTCTCCTTCAGACATCTTTTTAGCACAAATACGACGCATAAGACTTACTTTATTTCCCAACGAATCTTTTTCATGATGCTCTTTTAATGCCATCCAACATTCTTTAGCTGTTTTCTTTCCTCTGAGGTGACAATATTGTTCATCTTCAACCTTCAAACCAATCACTGCACGTGCTTCTTCATCTTTTTCAATCCATTTATTATACTCTTCAAGTTGAAGTGCACTAGCATCTGCAGCCAATATTTTAGGAGGTTGATTAACAACTTTCCATAATTTTTCTTTAATCAAATACATCTCCATGCGAAACTTCCAATTAAAATAATTGCTATTATTTAACTTTACGAAAATACTTCTATTCAAATCTCCCATCTTGTAAATACTTTATGTTTTGTACAAAAATAAACTGTATTTGCACAAAACCTCTATGATTTTATTATTTGCCAAAAAAATACTTTATCTATTCCAATTTACAGGTTATCTGGGCCCATAACCTATTGAAACTACTTTAATTGAAATAGTGATGGCAAGAATAAATGGTTCTTTAGTCTTCAACTTGACAAGAGATACGAGATACTTTTATTTTACAGAATAATCAATTGACATTACAATACATAAAATAAGCACACTTGACTATAATAAATAATATTCGCCTACTAACACAATCATAATCAACATTAGGTTTATATTATTGTATTCATAAAATGATATTGATCAATCAATTTCAACAATTAGTTCGCCCATGGCTCAGTTGGTTACTTAATTAGAGTCTATCTTGTCTGTCTTTAAATACAATTTTAATGTTTTTTGTTTTAATTTTCCGTGTGTAATTATTCGTCGTCGTTCTGTCGTAAAATTTTATTACAATAAAATTATAATCATAAAATTTAATGAGCATATTAATTCTTTAATTACAATTTAACATTGCACAAATAACAATACATTTTTGCAGGTGGTGGTCCATCAGGGGTGTCGCCTTCTTGTGAAAAGTAATGCTGTAGACATGGTAGTTTTTTTTGCAGGTTTTCGTTATTTTTGTAGGATACAGGAAGATGTTCCCAAACGTCTAGTACTTCTGTTGATCTTGCACACTCAAGTAAATATTGTAACGGAAAGTATTTTAAATCGTTAATATTTATTTTATATAATGGAACACCATGAAGTAAAATTACTTCACCAATTTTGTCTTGTACATGTGACATATTCTTTGTAGACTAACTTAAATTGTAGATTCAACGTATAGTTATATTATAGTCATATTTTTTTCAACAAGTAAATTTATATTTGAGTTAAAATAAAGCCTGTCAATAAACACGTTTTTGTAAAATTGCGCGCCAATATAGTCTAAAGATGTATTTTCAAATTGTGTTGATTTTCCGTTTTCAATTTTTATAAATAAATCTTCAGTAATTATTTCGTTCTCATAAATATTAACACAAATCCACATGACAATCAATCAATCAATTTCAACAATTAGTTCGCCCATGGCTCAGTTGGTTACTTAATTAGAGTCTATCTTGTCTGTCTTTATATACAATTTTAATGTTTTTTGTTTTAATTTTCCGTGTGTAATTATTCGTCGTCGTTCTGTCGTAAAATTTTATTACAATAAAATTATAATCATAAAATTTAATGAGCATATTAATTCTTTAATTACAATTTAACATTGCACAAATAACAATACATTTTTGCAGGTGGTGGTCCATCAGGGGTGTCGCCTTCTTGTGAAAAGTAATGCTGTAGACATGGTAGTTTTTTTTGCAGGTTTTCGTTATTTTTGTAGGATACAGGAAGATGTTCCCAAACGTCTAGTACTTCTGTTGATCTTGCACACTCAAGTAAATATTGTAACGGAAAGTATTTTAAATCGTTAATATTTATTTTATATAATGGAACACCATGAACACTATGAAGTAAAATTACTTCACCAATTTTGTCTTGTACATGTGACATATTCTTTGTAGACTAACTTAAATTGTAGATTCAACGTATAGTTATATTATAGTCATATTTTTTTCAACAAGTAAATTTATATTTGAGTTAAAATAAAGCCTGTCAATAAACACGTTTTTGTAAAATTGCGCGCCAATATAGTCTAAAGATGTATTTTCAAATTGTGTTGATTTTCCGTTTTCAATTTTTATAAATAAATCTTCAGTAATTATTTCGTTCTCATAAATATTAACACAAATCCACATGACAATCAATCAATCAATTTCAACAATTAGTTCGCCCATGGCTCAGTTGGTTACTTAATTAGAGTCTATCTTGTCTGTCTTTATATACAATTTTAATGTTTTTTGTTTTAATTTTCCGTGTGTAATTATTCGTCGTCGTTCTGTCGTAAAATTTTATTACAATAAAATTATAATCATAAAATTTAATGAGCATATTAATTCTTTAATTACAATTTAACATTGCACAAATAACAATACATTTTTGCAGGTGGTGGTCCATCAGGGGTGTCGCCTTCTTGTGAAAAGTAATGCTGTAGACATGGTAGTTTTTTTTGCAGGTTTTCGTTATTTTTGTAGGATACAGGAAGATGTTCCCAAACGTCTAGTACTTCTGTTGATCTTGCACACTCAAGTAAATATTGTAACGGAAAGTATTTTAAATCGTTAATATTTATTTTATATAATGGAACACCATGAACACTATGAAGTAAAATTACTTCACCAATTTTGTCTTGTACATGTGACATATTCTTTGTAGACTAACTTAAATTGTAGATTCAACGTATAGTTATATTATAGTCATATTTTTTTCAACAAGTAAATTTATATTTGAGTTAAAATAAAGCCTGTCAATAAACACGTTTTTGTAAAATTGCGCGCCAATATAGTCTAAAGATGTATTTTCAAATTGTGTTGATTTTCCGTTTTCAATTTTTATAAATAAATCTTCAGTAATTATTTCGTTCTCATAAATATTAACACAAATCCACATGACATTATCAGGTAGTTCTACAATTTCTTTAGATTTATCTAAAAACCAAATTTCCAGATTTCTTGATTTAATATTAAATTCTTTAATTATTTTTGCATTAAACACAAAACGAATATTTACAAACAAAACACAATAGTCTTTGTTCATAGCTGAATAACTACTGAATTTCGTTTAAATTTATCCATGAATTGAATTTTGTATCCATTCCCAGCCACTTCACATAAGCTTTTTTCCCTTTTTTTCTTAAAATTTTCTCAACCAAATATATATATCGGGATAGTTCGTCTTTTGTAACTCCTGTTCGTAAAATGCACCCTCAACATTTGTGTTCAGAGTTTCTTTAAGTTTATAAATTATAGGATTCGTTTTTTGAATTTTTTCAATAATAAACAATTCATTTGTCCAGTTTTGTGTGTAAGACTTATCGAAAATACTTTTATATTTACTTACACGCACATAATCTCCTACCGAAAACTTTGGTTTGGTACCCACTTTAACATTAAAATATACACGTTTATAAATTTCCTTTTCATTCTTACTATTCACATTTACAGGTTTCATCTGTATTGTAGAATGCTTTTTTATAAAAAACGACTGCAATAGATAATTTCAATTCACTTTGTGTAATGCACGCTGTGTTGAAAGTTGTTGTTGTTATCTTCATCATCGTCATCTTATTCTAAACGTAAGTACCATGGCTTTTGTGGCTATCGATTTGCAAGGTTTTCAAGTGCGGGGTACTTTTGTTGTAAAAGAAATGGCTATGTCCTTGAATGGAAGAAATATTATTCACCATACTTTTTCAAGTACCATTCCTCAAGAAATACTCACTGAAGAAGAGAAAAAAAAGGCATATACAATTCTATAATCATGTTATCCACTACAATAACGATGGAAAGAACAAAGAACCCTGATGAGATACCAAAAATACTCGAAAATTTTATTTTGTCGAACAATGTAAAAAAGTGTATGTAAATGGTGAAATGAATAGAACATTTTTAGAAAACATTGTAACTATACCCGTTATTGATGCAGATTGCCCAGGATTTTCTCTAGAATTTCCAATGTGTCCTAGCACTTGTCATACTATGGCAGCTTTTGTTATGTGTGCTTCAAGAAATTGTATTGATTTGTATAATTATTTACAATATAATTTAGATTGTTAATTTTTTTCTATACTAAATAATGTAATAAATATTTATCAGTCATTATGTGTTATACTTTTACATTGAGTGGAAAGACAAATGTTTTACAAAGTAAATATTTCCCACCAATTGAACTTGATTTTTTTAAATTTGATTATTCAATAGGATTGCTTGGATTCTATTCCTACAATTCAATACCAAATATTGATAAAGACGCAAACAAATTTTATTACAGTGCTAGTGTAATAAACATCCCTGTTGGTGCGTATGACGTAGTTGATATTGAGGCCTATTTAAAAAACATCTTGGGAGAAGATATCATTTCGATTACACCAAATTTAAATACATTAAAGTGTGAAATTAACGGAAAGGAAGATATAAACTTTGAACCCGAGGATTCCATTCGTAAAATTTTGGGATTTTCCGCTAAAAAACTAACAGCAAATCTTGATCACGAATCAGATGAATTGGTACAAATACTAAAAGTATCAACTATTCGTGTGGAGTGTAATATAATAACAAATTCTTAATATAACAATAACCTTATTCATAATTTATTTACGTTTACTCCAACTGTTGGTCCAGGAATTTCTATTAGTGAGGAACCAAGAAACATTATCTATCTACCTGTAAACGTAAAAACGATAGACAACATTACTATTACAATTATTGATCAAGGCGGAGAATTGGTAAACTTTCGTGACGAATTGATTACAGTGCGACTGGAATTGCGTAAACGGGAAAAATACGATGGGAATAAACTTCAATAAAGCACAAGTAGTTGATAACGTATTCCCCATTCAAAGAAAAAGTGTCAAACGGTTAATAGCTAAAAATATTAAATTTCTTAAGTCAATTGGTTTTCGTGTAGAAAAACAACATGGCTGATTTACTAAATATTTTCGATAAAGTGCATTTCGATGAAAGTGTTGTAAAATATGAATTTCACACATATCTCCCATATTTATCATCGAGTTTCAATTATAACGACGAGATAAGAATACCTATTCAAACACAGGACATTTACACAGCACCATGTGATAGCTATATTTACATGGAAGGATCATATGACGGTGATGCATCTACAAAAATAATAAGTAACGCCTGGACATTTTTATTCTCCGAGATACGATATGAATTGGGTGGAGTTGAAATTGATGGGGTTAGAGATGTTGGTATTACTCTTACTATTATAGTACAATTAAAGGATATTGTTCACTTAATAAAGCCGAGGAAGCAAGTATGGCAATGAGCGGTTGGTTATCAAAAATAAATAATCCTAACCCCACAATACATACTAATAATGTTAGTGTATGTATTCCATTAAAATTTCTACTGGGTTTCGCTGAAGATTATAGAAAATGTATTGTTCATACTAAACAGGAATTGGTATTATTTAGATCTTCGAATGTTAAGGATTTATTTCTTGGTGCCAAAGCAGATGATAAATTTAATATTAATAAAATTCAGTGGCACGTACCACATATTGTTGTAAATGATTAACTTAAATTGAAAATTTTAAAGTACATTGACCGACCTATTGCTGTCCCGTTTAGACAATGGGAATTTTATCAGTTACCGCAAATAAAACAAACGGGAATTGATAAATGGGCTGTACGTACATCATCGCAACTGGAAAAACCACGTTTAATTTTATTAGCATTTCAAACGAGTAAAAGAAATGAACTTGATCAAGACGCTGGAGTATTTACTACAGCAAATGTTCGAGATATCAAACTATTTTTGAATATTGAATCTTTTTCTTATGATAAGTTTAATTTAGATTTTTTAAAAGGAAGATACTCCCAAGCATTTAAATCATATTGTGAATTTCAAAGATCGTATTATGGTCGTGATTGTGATCCAGCTATTTCATTTGTTAATTTTAAAGATTATCCAATCTTTGTTATTGATTGTTCAAAACAAAATGAAGCTATTAAATCATCTGCAGTAGATATACAATTGGAATTTGAAGCAAATGGAAATTTTCCTGCCAACACCACTGTATATTGTTTGATTTTGCATGATACCATAATAGAATATAATCCAACTAATGGTACAGTTTATCGAAATGTATAAATTTAATTGCATTTGTATAAATTTTATTTTTTTAAAAAGTTGTTTTATTTTTTACCCGTACCTATCCTTATTCGCAAGAATAATGGTTCCCAAAGAACACACCTCATTGGTCAAGAACCGCAATGATGATTCCCATAAGGAACCAATCGAGTGGCCTCACAAACTATATTACCCTCGACAAAATGGCTCCCAAAACACCAATTGGGAACCTAAGGTGGTGGTAATGGTGGAACCTAAGGCAGAGGCGAAATCTTTGGCCGAACCTAAAGCGGAGGCTGAACCTAAAGCGGAACCTAAGGCGGAGGCGGAGGATGAGGCGGAGTTGGGGCGGGGATAGAATGACAGTAGCTTAAATAAGGGGCGTTTCTAAATGGGGCGTAGTTAGCTGGCGCCAGTGGGACCGCCCCCTGTCTGCCTATAGTATCCCCTTACTACTTCTCATATTTAACATTTTCGGACTTTGGGTCTTTTGTTGAATTTGTTTCGGAGGTGCATTTATTCAAAATAAGCCATTCACTCTTCGTTTTTAGTGGATATACATTAATCGATAGATTATTTTGCACTTCAAATTTGGGAATTTTATCCAATTCCATAGGAAACGTAACTCCATCTAAATTTAAAATGTCTTTATAGTCAGGATATGAGGAAACTCTATTCGCGTTCTTTTTGACATGCCGAAGGGCCGAAATTATCGCCCAAGCAAAACAACAATTACCCCCGCATTTCACATTTATAACCGCTTTTCGAGCTTGAACATACTTGGGCAAAACAAAATATTTTGCGCCTACGGTAAAAGGGACATATTTGTTGATGTTTAAAATAACTTGTAGAATTCTGCGTAGAGCCCATCCGCTATCCCGCTCTTGATGTTTCTGTAGTCTCGTTACAAAATTTTCGCACGCTCTATTATACCACTGGATTATATTTGAAGTTTGGTAAATAATTTTATATGCAGAATTCCGATAAATGTTTTGAACCTCTTCGGTTTTAGGGAGAATCATCTCACAAATTAAAGTTAGTTGTGATTTAATAGGAGCAATTAATCACATATTTATTAATCGCTAATTAAATTTAGTGTTAATTGAAGAAAAAGTTTTGGGTCTAAAATTTTATTAGCATTTATTATTGCGTTTGTTAGAATACGTCTTTTAAACGCTGACTCAACCGCAACTAAAACTAATTCTTGTTCATGCATGTTTACATTATCCAACATTTCTTCTACAATCGTTGTCTCATGAATGTTATTTAGAACATGATTTATATAATCCGCATAATATTTATTACTTGCATTATTTACTTTTTGAGGTTTGGGATGTGGCTCGCTTGCTTCTAATTGCTGGGTATCACCGAAGCCTACGTTATTTACAATAAATAAAAAGGCAAATAACGTAGGCCTCGGTATCACTCGTTGGGCTGGGAATGGCTGCAACATTGGATTGACTCCCCAATATAAAACGTTTAGCATTTCGTTTTTCTGATGGTTGATCCCAGCAAACCAGAATGAATAATCATTATAAAACTATTACAAAACCAAAGTTCTTTTGAAGATAACAGTTATATAGCGAAGAGAGTAATAATATAGTACAAGCACTGCAAAATGTCCGGCTCATGGTGCTATTTGTGATCTTTCATAAATATGTAACAATGTTATATAATCAGTGCAAGCTTGATTTATATCAATTCTATATTTGATCTATATATAATATAGAAAAAGCATTTACTTTAGATGTAACTGTTACTTAAATTTAAACTCAGTTGTATGTAGCGCTTATATAACGCATAATACTACACATATATATGCTTGTTCTATTCATAAATCACTTTTGAAAAAATTGTTTTATTTTGCATCTTACATTTCAGAAAATTTATCAATTCGTATTATCTACTTTATTTACTTTTAATGTAATTTTGATTAAAGTAGATAAGTGGATTTGATAAAAGACTTGAAATGTCAGATTACTTTATATTTTATAGGTTTTAAATAAATAACTCTTTTTTAATATAAATATTAATAATATATTAACTTTGAAGATATACATAACATTAAGACATTATAAAAACAAACTTTTCTAATAGAAAACATATCTAATATAAAACTATAAAAAAGTATTTATACTTATAGTTACATATATGTAAGTATATTATAAAACAACAAATATTTTCTATTTATATAAAACGAACAAATAACAAAAATGTATAATCATCATCAAATCGTCAAATCATCAC